>LAVV01012172.1:17660-33478 GCA_001263375.1 Puccinia sorghi
TCAAATTTTTTGATGTATCTTCCAACAATTTGGAGGAACTCTTGGGCTTTCCTCCAACCAATGGCCCACATTTTCCCACCCCAGGACCGTCTTGATGAAGCCACTGGATTGACAAATTCTTTCGAACCATGGAGAAAAGTGGATAAGAAGTTCAAATCGTCCTTGTCCTTTTCCGTCAGCTGCTCCCAGGGAGTGAACTCTATCACAGCAATGATGGACTTGCGATCTTTGGGATCAGTGATGACACATCTGCCACTGTGCAAAAGAAAGAAGGTTGAGTCCACCGTTTGGCAGGCACCAGTGATTTCCTCTGGTGTGGGGTGACGAGTGGGCTTAAGAGTTTCATCGAGGGGGACAGTAGGGTATAAGTTGAGTGGTTGGTACTTGACCCGCTGCCAACGAATAGAAGTTTTTTTGGTGTTTGTGGTCTCATTATAACCAATTGCATGTTCCTGTAAAGCAGAATGCTCTTTTGCTTTCCTCCTTTTCTTGTCTTCCTCCTTTGCCATCCTTCTTCTGAAGTTATTGTGACTGATACAGCCATGAGGTCACCAAAATGATATTCAATATCCCCGAATCTAAACCATACCCCGCAGTCACAATGTTTCAGAAGGAGGCTTATGCCAGAGGAATCAAGTAAGGATGGATTTCAAAAGATCTCATATGTATCATTACACACTGAAAAAAAAGAAAGATAAAAAAAGATAAAGATAAAATACTGGTACGGTAAGGGAGGGAGGTTGATGGGCAGCGGGAGGAGGGTAGCGGCAGTGGATGGCTGAGGTGAGGGAGGGTAGCCTCGGTCAGCGTAGGGTAGCTCTGTCGGGTTGATACAGTAAGGGGAGGGTAGCGGGGAAGTGGGTGGCTGAGGTGATGGAGGGTAGCCTCGGTAAGCATATGGTAGCAGGGGAGGGTAGCTTGGTTGGGCTTATGCGGTAAGGAAGAAGGGCAGCGGGAGTAGGGTGGTGGTGGGTGGCTGGTAGCCTCGGTCAGCGTAAGCAGGGGAGGGTAGCTTGGTTAGGCTTATACGGTAAGGAGGAGGTTTGGGGAAGCGGGAGGAGGGTAGCGGTGGTGGGTGGCTGAGGTGAGGGAGGGTAGCCTTGGTCAGGGGAGGGTAGCTTGGTTGGGCTTACACGGTAAGGAGGGAGGGTAAAAATTTGTGTGCTAGCAATTAGTGTAGCGGAATAAATATTGAAGTAACACTACCAAGATTTTGGCGAGTAAGACTGGCCGCTACACTGACTGGTAGTGGGCAAAAAGCGTAATTTAGCGTAGCGGCCCACTGTTGCATCCAGTGTGTTACATTCAACCAAGTTAATCTTACATGACCAGGTTGGATGCAGCTCAGATTAACTTTGAGAAGATCAACTAAGCAAGGATTTCTAGCACTGATAAGCCATAAAGCCTACTTTTGGCATGTTACAAGACTACCAGCCACAAAGTTCATATCACCATGATATTCCCCAAATAATTTCATTAATCAAAGTAACTTGAATTATTCTGCATAGTTTTATTCTTCCAAATACCTAACATCTTGAATGTCATTTCAAAAGTTCTATTATTCATCTGAACCACCCTGATGAGTTTTTCCTGGCCCTGAAAGGGTTTTCCAGGTTTAATCCTTCTTTTCTAATATTTTTTTCATTTATTTTATTTCTTTAATCTGATCATTATATTTTATCTGTAAAAATAATTACTAGAGTACTTCAACTCATAAAATGTGCACTTGAATTATGCATTTGATTATGTTAGAAGTTGTTCTAACTGTAAATATCTATGTGAATCTGACAATAAGAAGCATGTTGCAACATGGCAAGCTTGGCCTGATCTTGGTACAGTCTCCAACTAGATTGTGGAAAGAGA
This sequence comes from Puccinia sorghi, assembly GCA_001263375.1. NCBI lineage: Eukaryota > Fungi > Basidiomycota > Pucciniomycetes > Pucciniales > Pucciniaceae > Puccinia > Puccinia sorghi. The sequence continues at coordinate 19,524 of LAVV01012172.1, forward strand.
CTGGCATGGGAAAAGAATGCACCACCCCAAAAGGGGAGGCAATGATTGTATGTTGCCTTGATAGAAACATTGCTCTTACCTAGGAATTAATCATTATTAACTCTTTCTTACAATGGTGTAACTCAGTTATAAACCTGTTTTTACATCCACAAAACCGCAAGCAATGGCCTTTGTAATGGTGCTTCTGAGGCAGAGGTTACAAATGTGTATAACCCATGTTTGAGGGTTGTTTCTTGGGTGTAGCAGTGGAGTTATTGTTGTGTTATACACTGTTTACAGCATTTCAATCTGCAAAAATTGCCTCTCTTTTTGGGGTGGTAAATCTACTCCTGAAAGAATCTGTGAGCCAGGGACACAAAGTTTCAGCAAGAAATCCTTGAAACACTGCTTTGAATTGAGTTTGAGAGATGATGGAGACCATGCTACAGTTTTTCAAAATGAAACATAATTACATGAGATGTGATTATCATCTAGTTAATATCATAAATTAAGAATCAATTCACTTTTTTTCTATCAAAAACTAGCACTTCAAAAAGAAACTTACTCAACTGCCTGAAGTTGACATGCAGAAAGTCCCAGTAAGCTTCTGTTGTTACTCCAACCTTTCTTCATGAGTGATTCAACCAAGCTTTTATGCACAGTCACCGTGTAGAATGTAAAGTGAAGGTGTCAAAACATCTAAACACCACCCCCAAAATGGAGGCAATGTGTGCAGATTTCCATTCTGTAACCAGTTTATAACACAAAAATAACTCCACTGCTACACCCAAGAAACAACCCTCAAACATGGGCTATACAAATTTGTAACCTCTGCCTCTGAATCCCCATGACAAAGGCCATTGCTTGTAGTTTTGTGGATGTAACCATAGTTTTATAACTGAGTTACACTATTGTCAGAAGGGAGTTAATAATGTGTAATTCCTAGGTAAAAGAAATGTTTCTATCAAGGCAACATAAAGTCATTGCCTCCCCTTTGATGGTGACATATGCAAACAGGTGGAGTTTGGATGACATATTGGCTGGAACATGCTGCATGTCAACTGCAGGCAGTTGAGTGGTTTTTTTTGAAGGGTAGGAAGCACCCCTGTAATTTGGAAAAGGAAGCATCTCTCTAGACTCTCCCAGTATAATATACCATGAAGTGACTCCTGGAATTTTGGATCAAGAATTATGAATTAATCTTTTTGGTACACCTTCTTCTTGGTATGAGTGGTCTGTACAAGCCATCTCCAAGCAATTAAATTCAAGTTTTAAAATTTTCCACTATCATCTTGTAGCATAAAGCACTATATTTTAGCTTTAGAGATGCTCTCCCTTCTCATGATTCTGAATATGAAATATTATAACACAATGCACTATATTCCAGAGGTTTACTGATTCTGATCAATAAAAAGAACTAGATTTAAACTCAGTAACATTCAAAAATAATTATTTTTTCCTCTAATTTTGAGAAATGCCGGTATGTTATCTCAGAAAAGTGTTTTCCATGGAATTTAAGGATATTTTTTCCACTGAGACTTCCACCAATTTCCTGATCCATATCACTGCAAGAAAAACTTGATCAACTACCTGCAGTTGACATGCAGAATACTCTAGCCAAACTTCCATCCAAACTCCACATGTTTGCCTATGTAGATGTTTTGGCACCGTCACTGTGCAGTCTGCACAGTGACTGTGCATCAAAGCTTGGTTGAATAAGTTTTGGAGAATGGTTGGAGTAACAAAAGAAGCTTCCTGGAACTTTCTGCACGTCAACTGCAGGCAGTTGAGCATGTTTTTTTTGCAGTGTATGGTAATCTTTAGAATATCAAAAACTAAAATCCTGTTCTTCAGACCATGCCACCCCATTTCGATATAATAAAAAGCCTGTAGTTAGAATATCTGTTGAAAAATTTAACAAAGGGTTTCAATTTAGTTGATGACGTATTTAAAAATTTGAGTGAAATTTTTCTGTGAGTTTAAAATGGTAATAAAACAGAAGTGAAAGAATAAAAAATGGAAAATAAACACACATACAGTCTGAATTGTAGCTTGGAATCATTTCTTCTAATCACAAAATGCTATGTGAGCAACACATGACCCCCCCTTTTTGGGTTTTCAACCCACTGGATTTCACCGCTGGTCTGGGTGGGTTGCAGAACCAATTTGAGATACAAAAATGGGGGTCACGGGGGAAATTTCTTAAAATGCAGATGATTTTTTCATTAATTGCTTTGGGGGTCAAATTTGAAAATTTTTGATGATGATATTTTTTGCCCTACAATTCTTAGGGTGAGGAATTTAATGTTAAAGTTCATTTTTCAAGAAAAATAGGATATTTTAAGATTTTTGGTACTCCACCTGGCTTTCTGAACGTTTTTCTTCTCATTGCAAAGCAATGCATTTGGGTCAGTTTAATTTTTTTCCCACACTTTCAATATTTTAAAACGTAATGGTTTAATTTATTCCAGGTTCAATCTAATAAAATCCTGCGAATAAGAACTGTGGAAAAATTCCAAAAAATGAAAATTATAACACCCCAAAAAAGGGAGATTTATTACATTTAACCTAAAATAGATTTAAAAAATGTTTTTTAAACTATTGAAAGTGTGACAAAAAAATCAAAACATCCCAAATGCATTGCTTTGCAATCAGAAAAAAAACATTCAGAAAGCCAATACCAAAAATATCAATTTTTTTTTTTTGGATAAATGGGATTGACCATTGCATTCCTCAGCCTAAAAAGTGTAGGGAAAATGATTATTATCATCAAATTCTTTACAATTTGACGCCCAAAAAAATTAATAAAAAGAAAATCCCCATTTTTCAGCAGTACTCCGTGGAGGATGAAAATCCACTCAATGGAAATTTACTGGAATTGTCCGGTGGTTGCAAGTCGTAGATGGTCTCTGATCTGATCCAAGTAGTTCACGCCTGGCCGCTGATAAGTTTTGAGATGTTCAGGCTTGAGGTTCCTAACAGTGATTTGTTGATGTNAATGAGTGTCTCAAAGGGCCTAAAAGTTTTTTTAAAAGTTACTATGAAACATTAATTTCTATGTCTCATATCTATTTTCATTGAATAAGTCATTTCATTTTTATGTGAAGTTATCTCCAGACAGGATGATTATTAGCTTCAGGGTACATAATCACTTCTTTTGAAAATTTCTAGGACCTTTGGGGCACTCATTCAGAGGTTATGTGTACCACACAATTGGCAAAGTAGAAGGGTTTTCCCAAATACTGCTACATCTCCTTGTTGTTTTTTTGTGAAAGATATCACTCTCAAAATTTGTCATCTTTTTTTTTGGGGGCCTTTCAAAATATCCTCAAATGTTTTAGTAATTTGGGCAGCTAACTATTGAGATATGAATATTTTATTTTCTTAAGCAAATTTTCTCGAATTGGTGTGCCGACTTTCAAAATGGAGGCATGAATTGGAGCGCCGAATTCCAAGATGGACGACCGCTTGGTCCTAAGAGTTGTTTCTCCAAGCCCCATGTCGATATTCCAAGGGAGTTATATTTCATAGTGACCCCTTTGGCAGGGAGGATCTGGTGGTATTTGGCCTAACTTGAAGTCGAACTTTTGATCCATCAGCCATTGCTGGTTGCTGCTGTGGCCTACCAGCTAGTACGGCTCAATATCAGCTCATGCGGCTTTTTATTTTGACTGTAAGAACTCTACTGGCCAATGTTGACTGGCAAAAGTAGGAGGGGGGACTGAGTCTCATTTGCACGCCGAACGGTTGTCAGTTGCACATGTCTTTCTTCAAGTGTGTAACTCTCCGGCCTCCGCTTACTCATTTTTTTTTCTCTCTCTTCCCAGCTTATGAAAGGTTTTCTCCCGCAAAGTTTTTTTTTCCCAAGCACTGTAGTTTGTTTTTTTTATTCTCGATCGTAATACACAATCCGGGTTGAAATTTTGAATAGTACATCGCTCTGCTGTTAGACTGACAAGACGCGAGAAGAAGATCTGATGGAATTGTATAGGCCCGGCTATCGAGGGGTATATTGATTTAATGGGCTGGATGGTGTTGATAGATTGGGGGTTTTTTTTTTTGAGACTACTAGAAACATCAGACCTTTGGAGTCGAATGGCAACAGGAAGACGAGAAGGAAAAGAAGAAGTTAATCACGCATGAAATTCAAGGAGAGCGTAGATGAGGTGGGCGAGGAAAGTACAAGGGTGTGGTGTGATTCATCTGGCTTCAAATTGGACCACTACGATGGTTATCAAAAGTTAGCCGTTAGCGACAAAATGGCCGAGCTTCTTTTTTTTTTTTGAGGGTAAGGAGCGTACTTCGTTTAATTCTTTTTTTATACATAACACGACATCCACATTCCTGACAACGGATAGGCTCGCGTGGTTTGATCATATTATCCTTTCCGCAATCTACAGAACAAAAAAAAACAGCAGCGAGGAATGTGTGCATAAGGCTTTGGACGTGTTGGAGAAGAGGAAAGAAAAGAAAAGAGTGAACTATTACCTGCGCATAGATAGATGATGGGTGCTGCGACGGGTGCTCGTCCGAATCCTGGCTGTGTGCTTGCATTCGGTAGGAATGGCTGAGACATTTTCTTGGATGAGTTGTTCGGTGTAGTCAAAGTGGAGGCGACACTTGTGGGCGGAGGAAAAAGGGGGAGGGCGGGTCCCCCGAGACGCACTGTCGGGGACGGGGATTTGACATTCAGCCTGGTTAGGCCTGCTCGGGGGCTTCAGTGTTTTGATATGAACCACATTCTGAAGGACTCTTTGCCGTGGATTATCATCGCAAGCTTCTCTCTTCTGCTCATCCTTATCGCAATCAAGCATTTCGTCCTCACCAGTCCGCCTAACAGGGGCCACAGAGCGGGCAAGACCGAGGATGTGCAGGTAGTGATGAGTGGGGCGATGGGGAATGGGAAGACGCATCTGTGGTCTCGGCTCATCTACGGCACCGATCGAATCGAAACGGTCACCAGCATGGTCGAGAATAGGATCACCCTCCATTTCGAAAGGCAACTAGTGCTCGATCAAAACGAAAAACATACCAAGTCTAACGGCCCAGCTGTGTGCTTGGTCGACACCCCCGGCCATCCTCGCCTCAGCTGTCGCTCCTTGGCTCGTAACATCCCACACGCTAAAGGCGTCATCTTTGTGATTGATAATCAGCTGGGTCTCTCCGGAAAAGGCCTCCGGGATACTGCTGCGTAAGTTGCCTGTTAGATCGTATCGTCGATGCATGTTCGTTGTCTAATTAGGAGTTTTTTTTTTCCTTCTGCCAGGGCATTAGATCTTGTGCTTTCTTTGCTCCAGCTTCTTCGTTTCCAACACCCCGACGCAAAGCTTCCTAGACTATCCATACACCTTTCAAATCCGATCTCAAGCCAAACTTCATCTCCATCCTCAAATGGCAAAAGCGCCATAATACAAAAAACCAGAACAACACTTTCCAAGGAACTTAAAAGGCGTAGGATCAGCCCTTCCAATGCAAACACGGGATTCCGGAAGAGTAGACTGGAATCATTGGATGCGATTCCTTCCTCTGAATTGAACTCGTTCTTCGACCTTATCAAGCGTCTCTTCAAGCTCAATAGCTCTGCTGTTAGTCTGCCACATGACAACACCAGCTGTCCGATTCAACTCCCAGAGGAAGAAAGCGAGGTGATTCGATTGTTGGAGGAATCGGAGGAGGAGCTGACCACTGATTACCAATCGTTGTTGAGCCCCTTGGATCGCTACGAAACGTTTTCCGGCCATCCATTGCATTGGACTATCTCTGGACAAGAAGAAGGAAACGAGATTAACCTGATCAAGAAATGGATGATTGAGTTGTGAGAGAATTGGATCCAGTGGTTTGGTTTAACTGTCTGAAAATCTCCTCCCTATTTTTCACACCTGAATGTTTCCACCCCCACTTCATTACATTCACGCTACTCACTGGTCTCATCAGTACCCGATAAATACAAGATAGAAATGGCTTCCCAAGCGGCTGTAATATTTTACTTCTCCCCAGTTGTACACATATGGTTTCCTTGCAAGCAAACACTGTTATTATTATATCTTTCTTATTATGAGAGGGAAAGTAACGTAACACTTTTGTAAGTGCGCGTTTGAAGTGAAATAAATTATTAACTTTTCGTCTGAATAGAATAGTGTAGAAATCAGTTGAATTCACATTCACCGCTGTGAAGTTGCATAGATGAGACAGAGATATGGCTGAGGGCAGGAGGCAGCAACGTCGGCGCAATGGACGCGGCATGGAGTTCTTGATCATGTTAACAACCTCAAGCAAGGTTAGATGGCGCATCTGGTAACCAAAAGGAAGCCCAACACTTAACCAAAGGAAAAGTGCATGAGCAATAAGATGCATTCCAGCCTCACTCTCAATGCAAAGTGTTGGAACCCTCAGGAAGAGGCCATGGTGGTTGGTCAAAGCGGTTAATTTTCACAATACCTTTGGGGTATCAAGAGGTCACTGAATGTCCCTTGACAGCTATCGACACCATTTTCTTTCTTCCCCTGGTGCATATCCCTCCCTGTGCGGTCTTAGTTGGCGCCAGCTAAGTTTTCAGACGACAGCATTTTTTTTTTCTTAAAAACTGTTACCCAAAGCGGCCCGACGCAGGTACGCCGGGTCGCTTTGTGGGAGCCTCCGTGCACGAGAATCTCAATACAGCATTAATGCGCTCACTGCTCCGGCCACTCCTAGTGCCGCTGGCGGGCATGTTAGAATTGGTTCATAATGCGGCCACGGAAATATCAACAATCGTCACCCTCAGTATATCTTGATTCGTCTTGTGGGGTGCTTCTCTTGACAGTTCATGAAGGGAATGAGGTAACACACACTAGAGCTGCATAAATATGGGCCCTCCGTCTGGATATTGAAAAAAAACAAAAAAACCCGAGCTACTTGGCCCGTCCTCAATACTACTCGTCTTATCATTTCACTTTGTTTTCGAGCCAGGCCAGTCAGAGTCCCCCATGATGGTTGGTATTAGCTAGTCAGGCCGATTCTCTGCTTGATCCCTTTCATCTCACGGACAGTCAAAAAGGCTTATATCTATGGCATCTCAGCTGCTTCCTTCCCTCTTCCCGGACCGTGTTCTGTGCAGCACACAAGAAACAAAACAAAAAAACTCCCTCCTCTCTCGCCTTATCCTTCCTCAAAAACAAGAACCCACCTATCTCAAAACGCGTCTGATTGGAAGCTTGCTTACGTTACGACGGGAATTAACTAGCAAAGGAATTTTATTCTAGAAGCATGCTGACCAACGGGCAGATATTCACGGCCGATGTGTATGCCAACAGCCAGCCGATGCTCATGTCGCGATTCAGCTCCTCCCTGATGGGTCGCGCGACCCTCCCAAAACGTCATACCACCACCATCTCCATTTCTCGCAAATGGACCGCCGCCGAGTTTCAACTCGTCGGCGTCGTCTTCGGCATCACTCTCGGCTTCGGTTACTTTGTCATCTGTCATGCCTCTCGTCAGGCTAGGAAATTGAACACCTTCACCGTCCTCGTCTGGCTCGGAGTGCGTCCTCCCTAAAAATAAAGTGTCTGGCCCGCGTCTTGCATCTCATTATTCCCACTCTATTCTTTTTTTTCTTTCTTTTCTTTCTTCTCCTTATTATTGAAGATCTGCTCCAACTTGACTTCCGCCTGTCTCACCTTCCTTTTCGCAAGTGGTGTCATCAATGCCTCGGTTCCCTATTACCTCTTCACAATACATCTTTGTTCGTCACCTGCCACCCCCCTTTTTTTATTGTGCCGTTGAGTTGACCCCAATCTTTTATTTCTTTATATTATAGGGGCCATACAGGTTTGTTTATATCTCCATTTTGTGCTAGATTTTTTTTTATTCGGCGCCGGAAGCTTGGGACATGAACGCTGACTGCTTGAGGTTGCTACATGTAATTAGCTCAACTGCGTCTCTCAGATCATGGTCAGTTATATCAAAGTCAACAAGAAAAAAAAAGAGACTAATTAATCGATTTTTCTTTCGGGAATAGGTGAGTCGGATAATCCTGGTGTGGTCAAGCCCTGTGCACCGGAAAGTATTGAGATGGGGGATCTGGATCTGGTCCTTATTCTTGACGGCGGCTGTGGTGAGTTACATCTGCACCAAGAATTTTACCCGAATGATAATAGACTAACGAAAAAGGATGGCTTGAAATCCAGTTCACCATTTGGATTCCGGCGCGTCTTCGCATCTCGCCCAACTTTATCGCCATCGACGCGGTGTGGTATCGTATCGTGTGAGTGGTACTTTCCCCCAAAGCTTTATACGTATACTCCAGCAGCTGCTTGCTAATCATCTTCTCATCCCCGTCGCCCTGATCGAATCGCAGGAGATTAATTTGTTTGCTCACGAACGCTTCTCTCAATATCACCTTTATCTACTCCGTCAAAAAAACCCTCGTCGCTAATGGCCTCATAAAATAGTCAGTTTGTTTTTTGAAAAAAAATCCTCCTGACTCGCGCCAGGATCACTCACATGTCATGTTTTTGGTTCTCGTCAGTAACAAGGTGTTGAGGTTTAACGCAAAGATATTGGCTTTGTCATTGGTCCTGGTACGTCCCCAAGCTCTCATCATTAGAATTCCTTTTCATGACGTTCCGCTTGTCTCAAACACAGGATATGGTGCCCATACTGCTCTTGTGAGTCGTACACCCAATTTTCTCATGTGTGATTACCCAATTCCTATATTGACACAATTGCCGTGTCTTCTTCACCTTTTTCTTTGATCAAGAATTTTCCATAGCAGGTCAGTACAAAGCATTCTATTTCCAATCGTCCTATCCAAACTGATTTTCTATCCGCTTATTCATTTTTGTTCAGCCTTCTTTACATCTCTTTTTTCCCGCTTTCGACGATGGTGAAGCTTGAAACAGTCAGTGTTTTTTTTTTCTCCCTCGACTCGACAGCAACACGTCGTTTGGGCTTCGCTCAATTTTTGGTGCATTTTTTTTCCAAATTAATAGGAACTCGTGACGAATGATTTGATCGTGGCTGTGATCAACTCTGAACAACAGTTACGCATCATTAGGGAGAGTACTTTCGCAGCAAGTCCAGGGTACCCAACTACATTTGACGGGATAGAAACCCCGCGAAGTTAGTAATTTGATTCCCATCCTTTCCTTAAACAATTCATCTTTTTAACATTTTTTTTTGGTTTTGGTAAAACAAAGCATGTGTGTTTAGCGACGAAGAGGGCACGAGCAAGATCAAGAAGCTCCGAAGCAGTCGGAACCTTTTGGACATGTGGAAGCTTCCGCAGATCGACACGACGCCAGGCGGCTTCGGCTGCCCGAGAACGGAGACGCTGCAGCTAGACCAAGCCGGCGTGCCAGGAGGGGGGATGTTCTTCCACGTGGATGATAAGCTCAACTCCTCCTCCCAATTCGGCACATTCTTCCCCTTCCCTACCGCCGCCTCCCCCTCCGACATCGAGTCCGACGATTGGGCCCACAGTCGTCTCTCCTCCGGGTGCTCCATCGAAACAGATCTCACCGTCGAATTATGGCATCGTGGATTCTAAACCTGACAACCCCCCTGCTCAGTGCTTCTTCTCCCTCCATTTCAAAGTGGTGTTCTTGTTATCCCAACCTTTTTCTTCATCAATCATCTCTCAGACATGTTGTTGTGTCAGATTTTCAATACAATTAAGCATGCTCATGGGCACGCAGTAATTACAGTGGCAGCATTTATGTATTTCTCGTTATGTGACACAGCTTGGCCTATTCTTCCAATTCCTAGTTTATTATATTCTTATGAAAAAAAAAATGTCAAGAGTGTTAAATTGTTTTCTTTTTTTTATTGGTGATTGGAATTTGCAAATTACTTGTTGAATCTGGGGCAACCCATTTGACAAGATGTTTATCTATGTATTACTAAACGTTTCTGTGCAATATTCGGGGGCTTAATTAGTAGGACGAAGAGCCCTGCCCACACCTTGACTGTGACCGATCAGGCCCATGGGCCCCCTGAAACCCAACAGTCAATATGCGCACCTTGCAAAAAAAAAGAAAAAATGCACAAAATACATGACTGAATTCATTCTTCAATCCTCCACATATACAAAAACCACTAATTTAACCTCATCACATTGCAATTTAACTTCATGCTTTCTCCCCTCACTTTTTGCATGGCACACCATGAGAAATGAGAAACACCATAACATAGCAGCTGTGAGCACAGGAAGGGAATAGACTCTGAGTAGCACGGTTGTTTTCTATTTGCATCAGGGGGTTTGATGCGCGACCCACCCTCTTTGGATGTGCAACCCATTGGACATTGCGGTGCTGGTCTGGGTGGGCTGCGGAACCAAATTGCAGTACACAAATGGGGGTCGCGGGTCAAATTTCTTAAAATGCGGATGTTTTTTTTTTTTTTTTTTTTTTTTTTTTTTTTTTTTTTTTTTTTTTTTTTTGGGAATTAATTGAAACAAATTAATAAATCAGCACCCACAGGGGGTTCATTCTGCGGCAGCCAAAGCCAATCATCAACTACTTAAACAGCACTGAGGTGGGACCATTACTCATGGAGGGTTTGACACACAACCACCCACTTTTTGGTTCTACTACCCACTGGACATCAAACTGCTGGTCTGAGTGGGTTTTTGGAAATTTGTGTACCAATGCAAATTGGGGTCGCGGCTCAAAATTCTTAAAATGCAGATTATTTTTTCCCTAATTTTTTTGGGGGGTCAAATTGAAATACATTTTATGATAATGATTTGTTTTCATACACCTTTTAGCCTACATCATTTTATTATCATTTTTTTTTTCAATTTGACCCCAAAATCCCAGCATCCCTTCAACATTTTTCTTCCTGCTGGGAACACCTTGACTGACCATACCTTCATGAAGTCCAGATTTTTGACTTCCTTGTCAATCACATGTTTCCATTGAATCAATTTTTGCAAGCATTGGGCCTGCTTGAAAGTAATAGGAACAGTGGCATAAAAATTAAATTCAAGGAGAACATGGTCAAAATTTAGTTCTTGTTAATTGAAATAGATCTCATCAGAGAAGTCGCCCAGTTCCATCCTATTGAAAATGAACTGCAGTTCTGATTTCCACAGAGGCATGATTTGGTTTGCTGTGTTTGACACAATGGGAGGAAGTAGGTAGTTAGTGTAGTGCAAGGAGCTTGGAATGCCATGTGTATTCATGTGGGGGTGGCACAGAGGAGACAAATGAGTCTCCTCTGGCTGGCTGAGCCGCAGCCAAGCACAGCCTGTGGCATGTGTCACAACAGGTAACAGCTTTGAGCTGTGGGAAAACAAGAGGGTGAGTAGTATGCAGAACAGCCTTGCCCTCCGGCCAATGTGCAACTTCTGACGCAACTAGTTGATTAGTGTCTTTCAAAATAAATATCCATCCCTTACTGTCATTGTGGTGGGCCACCACCCTTCCTTCCCTAGCCTGTTCATCAAGTTTTTGTCCACCTTCTGCCCTTACATGGACAAAAGAACACTTAAAAAACAAATTTGAGTGATTGAAAGAGGGATTATCGCTGTGAAATGCCTCATAAGGTGTGATTGAACTGTGCTTTTTTGGTATCAAGTTCAACATGTCACATGCCCAGATGAAGGAGAATCCCCATAGGAATTTTCCAAGTTGACTCTCAATGAGAATGGTTCTTCCCATATCCTGAAGATTTCTATAAAACCATTTAGGTAATGGTTATAAGGGAGTGCTCTGCTTTAAAAAAACAGAAGATAAGTGCGTGTTGGAGAATTCTCACCCATTGTCTGTGTGGACAGCTTTCACCAGGTGGCCTGTTTGGCGCTCCCAACAATGAATAGTATTGACAAGAAGCTGAGCCTCCTGGTCCTTGGACGCTAGCAACTTGGCTTTGCTGAAACCTGTAGCTACTGTGACGCTGGGGAACAGCCTAGGTGAATATGAAGACTCAATTGATTCAGGCAATGAGTAAAGGTAGGGTTCACAGCCATGTTCATCATAACCAGATTAGGTTTCACTTGGATCTAGTTATTAGTCACCGGTTTTCCTCCTGTTGTTTCCTTTCCTTTTTCATCACTCTGTTCTCTTTTCTCATCTCCTTATCAACATAGGTGATTCTCCTTCCTCTCACATCATTGTCCCCATATTTTTCCTTCCCTATCTCATTGTGTGCATTCTGGTTTTCTCAGGTGATTCTCCTTCCTCTCACATTTTCAGCCTCCCATAATTGTCCTTCCTCAGCTCCTTGCACATGTTCTGGATTTCTCAACTAGATCTCTAATTGTCAGTGGGGAACAGCCTTTTTTGAAGTTATCCACCTCAAAATTTCCTATAATGTCAGCTGTGATCACATCCAGTTTCTCTTCTAGACAAACAGAAGAGGAAATAGTAGGGTTTTGGATGCCGTTTCTGCAAGCATAACTTTCACATTTTGTTTCACCTTTTGGAAGGGAAACCAGTGTTGAAGCTCAGCCCCTGTTACACCCTGGTGAAACTCCTTCCCCAGAAGACAATCCTTTCCTTCACCAATTCTTTTTTCCTCTGGCTATTTAATTCTTCACTTCAACTAATTCTCACCAACTCTTCTCTTCAAAATCCTTAACTGACTCGACAATATCAAATCAGTATCTGCAATTATCTCTCAAAATCTCAAATCAATTTTCGAATAGATCAATCTTTGACTCGACTCAATTAAAATATAGTCCTGCACAGCGTCTCAAGTCCTTTTGGTGAGAAGACACCTGTCAATCATCGACATCAATTAAACTAATCTTATTTTTCTATTCTCATTCTCAGTCTTCAGTCCTGTGCCTTAATTTCCTTGCCTGTGTCCTTACTTTCCTGTTGTCTCTTATCTTCATTAAAAAATCTGGTGGTAAATCTTTTCTTCTCTTTTTCTCATTGTTTATTCTATTTCTTTATTATTTATCTAAAATTCTGTTTTTCAGTCTGGCTTTTGGTTTTCATCAATAAAAATCTATATTTTTAAGAACCGGAAGGTTCAAGAAGAGTCTGTCTTGAATCATTAGCCTGATTTGCCACCCTATATGTCCCAAAAAATTGGTAATGTAAATATATGTCCCAAAAAATTGGTAATGTAAAAGCATCTGTTCATCTTTGGAGTAATCAGTGTGTTTTGGTTTTTCTCAAGATGGAGCGGTTTCACAAAGATCTCATTTTAAATTTTGGCATGCAGGTCAGTGGAGACAGAGAAGAAGCTCGGCCAAGGAATTTTTTCCTTAGCATTGCATAAGTACTAGGGATACAAGCAAGGGCAATCACAAGGTATGGGATAGCAGGCCGGTGCTTGGGCACAAAAGGCATGGAAATAATAGGACATTATGTTTTGATAATATGTTAAAACAGTCCTGGCAAGTTTCATAGGCAAAATAAGCATCAGCCTTCTGTAATGCTGCAAGCAAGATGGGGGTGGATCTAGCCAGTTCACAATATAGTACACCATGTACTGTGATGTGTTGGTTGCCCACACCTCTGAAGGTCAGATCACATTTTCCAGTGATGTGCGTGTTCACATCATATATCACTACTTTTATTACTTTAGAGGAATGGGTGTAGAGAAAGGAAATAAATTAGAGGATAGTTAGAATTCACTGCTGAGGTGATGGGAAGCACCTAAGTTGATGATGGGCACATTGTCCACATCATCTTTGCCAACGTTGTGGTGTTCCATTTGTGTTAAAATGCCAAAAGCACATTAAAGAGGTATTGTGATAGCATAGGCACATGCACAAGACATTCATTACAAGAGGAGGAAGTTTATTATGTAGCAGTACATACAGCGGACAGGCTATAGTTGAGGGGCTGCAGCTGATGGCATGGTCCACGCTGAAAGCTGAGGAGGTCCAAAGCAAACAAATGAAATTATCTTCAAGACTTTTGTTAGGCTGAGCGGATTATCTTTTGATTTTGTTAAAAAATATTTTGATTAAAGAATTGATTACGATCTAAGGCCAGGAGGTCTGAAAACAAACAGAGTTAGAATGAAGAAGAACAAGAGAG
>LAVV01012183.1:4603-15581 GCA_001263375.1 Puccinia sorghi
CGTCTTCCTGTTCTTTATTATCTTCAGCTGTCTGTCTTGATATTGTTTTCTATCATCTAAGGGTGTGATATTATTTTCTCTTTCTCATCTTTATCACTCTCTGATCTCCTTGTTTTCTCAGTTCTGGTTCTGGTTTTAGCAATCAATCTATACTTCATCACATAGTGCGTGTCCATGGAAGGCAAGAGTGCGGCGAGAGACTAAGCCAAGCAGACCAATGGACGCATCTGGCCACGGCTCAGAGCGGCATGCCCGACTGACCAGTCAAAGCCCGAAAGAAACGTTGTGAATTGGGAGCAACGACGGACACACAAGCCCGCAGGTAAAGTTGGGAGTGGGAGGCGCAGCTCTAACCCACTCTCGGATGGTCTACATGTGGTCCTGAAAGGCAGCCCGGCCTCCAGAGAAAAGCGGGCTTATGAGATGTTTTAGTGTAGACTACCGATTGGGGAGACCAATGCATGGTGTAGCGATTGGAATAATAAATGATGATAATCAGACAGTGCAGTAAGTTTTAGTTCTGTCACGTTTCTTGCGTAATGAAGACAGGGTTGCTAAGGTTGATGTGTGAAGCTTGGTGGTTTTCTTGTGAGGGAATGGGCGGTGAGGGGGATATGTTGATCTACGAGCTTTGAGAATGAGACTACAGAGGGTGAACCCGGCAAGTAAGAAAGCATGCATGAGCCCATCAAGTTCCATGAGCGGCGAGATTTCTGCGGATCTGACCCCGGTTGGATGTCGTCTGACAAGAGGGTCGTCTTTTTTCACCGATTTTTATTGGGCGTATTTATTCTTAGCGCGTCGGCAAGGCTAACCGCATATCTGGGATAGCGATGGGGGCCTGGTAGCGCGGTTGGCGTGCGCGCTTCTCCTCCTACAAACAATTTGTGTTTTTTTAGACGATCCGGTGAGTGTATCAGCAAGTGGTTAAATGGAAGCTAATGAAGATGATCAGATGGGAGTGAGAAATGTGCAGCAGACCAGAGAAACCTCGTTATCTCCATAGACCAATACCTGCCCAGGCTTGAGAGTTACTTGACTGGTGACTATCTTGTAGGGCTGCAGGGGCGTCGAAGGGATGACCGAGCCGGAGGCTGCCTCACCCGGTGTTGCCGTTTGTGAGCCGGAGGGCGGCGCGAGTGGTGTACTCAATGGGGGAGCACCTGGTGGAGCAAATGGCGGCGCGCCAGGCATCATCCTAAGACAGATCAACAACATCGGTTAGGGAGAGTCTTTTTTTTGACCACGAGTGTATGGAGACTTACCCGAGTCCTGGTAGAGGCAGCATTCCAGGGGGTGGTGGCATTCCAGGTGGCGGTAGCATTCCTGGGGGGGGCGGAAAGGGCATGCCGGGAGGCAACATACCGTGGGGCATGGGTGGCAATGCCATGCCTGGAGGTGGGAATGGCAAGCCGCCGTGCGGGGGCATCATGGGGAAACCAGGAGGGGGAGGGATGGGGGCTGAGGAAGTAGTGAAGAGACCAGGGGGAGGGACGGAGGGAGCTGAGGTGGGGATAGATGAGGGGAGGCCAGCGAAGGGTGGGCCGACCGGACGGGAGAGGATTCCGGCGGAAATGCCGTTCATCAAGGCGCGATGCTGCTGCAGTTGGGACCTCAGTTCCTCTGGGGAAATGACTCCAAGGTAAATCTTGGGTCGCTTCCGCTTCTGTGATTCGGGCTCAATTCCCATCGCTTCTGCCTTGCGTCGTTTCCAATCGGCCAGGTCGTTGGCCGGGACACCTTCCATTCCGTAAATCTCAACATCAAACGTATCCCTACCCGGCATGGCATTTTCGATCCTGCTCATGATTTCCCGATGAGTATGGTCAGTAAGATTGCGAGCCACTGATTGCAGAAAGACAACTATACCTGTCTGTTGGGAGTTTGTGCACCTGATCAATGTGAACAGCCAAGCCACCAGCGGTATTCAAGCGACGAGGACAATGAGGGCATCTGAAGTGTTTCGCCTTCTGATGCTGCAAAAGGACTGGTGTTGGAAAAGGGGGGAAATAGCTGCATCAGATCGAAGAAACAACCCTCATGAAAAAGATGAAGCTCACCTTTGGCATCCTCGAATTCCCTTTCGCAATACCAGCAGAACACCGCTTGCTGCAACCAAAAGCAAAACAGATATGGAGGGGTGGTTAGGAAGGTACTGACAGCGTAGAATTCAATTACCGACTCTTCACCTGAGCCTTTCGAAGTCGCTTCTTCTCTGCCTTGGTCCGTTTCTTGCTGGTGGGTTTCTTCGCGGGCACTGAAAATAGAAACAGTTTAGAAAGCTGAATATTGTAGAAACAGAAAGGGACTGACTGTTTGGTTATGCAGAGGAATGCTGATCTCCCTGTCAGTGTGCGAACTCGTTTCTTCAGTGGAGAGGCCGGGGGCCCCCCCTCAATTGCCTCGGGGACCCCCACTGATCCGGTTGAATTGGTCCCCGATTAACAAGTTCATCTCCACCGCGAGCTGCAATTGTACTCCGGCTGCTAAACTCCCAAATTAAGCAAGTGTGGCGCAGTGATAGCACCCCAAGGGAATGCACACCACACCGGTAGCTGCTGAAAATGCCTTATGCCCAGCTTGTGAAACTCCAAGACCCGCTATCTACCAGCCGAAAATCCGATTGCCTTCCCACAAGCATCATCCGCCACAAATATGGACAACCATCCCACCGACGCACTGGAAAACACGGTCGAAATTAATGAAGATGACATGTTGCTCCAGCTCCTCGTCAGGCGCCAACACTTATTGGCCAGCTCAAACAGCCGACAAAACCTTCTGCTTGAATGTGCATCTCTATTATTTGACGACTAACAGAATAACAAAGATGATCTTCCTTCTCATGGCGGATCAAGACCTGAAAAGAAACCAAACATCACCCGAGATTTCAAAGGAACCTATCAAAAACTTCATAATCATTATTTCTCCGAGAATTCCTTATACAAAAATATCCAGTTTCGGCGCCGCTTTTGAATGAGTTGACCACTCTTCTTGAGGATTAGTGAGGCAGTTCAACAATACGATGTATATTTTACTCACCGGGCAGATGCATTTGGCAAATTGCGACTGTGAACCTTGGTGAAGATCATTGGGGTTGTGGGTCAAATTTCTTAAAATACCAATTGTTTTGTCATTTATTTTTTTGGGGTCAAATTGAAACAAATTTGATGATAATAATGTTCTTTCCACCACCTTTTAGGGTGAAGAATTTAATGTTAAAGTTTATTTTTCCAAAAAAAGAATGATTTTAATATTTTTGGCACTACACCTGGCTTTCTGAGTATTTTTTTTCTGATTGTCAAGCAATCACCAGACCCAAAGTGAAGGCAATGTGCACACATTGCCTTTGTATTTGGCCTGGTGAAGCATTTGGGTAATTTTGAATTTTATTCCTACACTTTAAATAGCTTAAAAACCAATGGAAAAACCTTAATTTATTTCAGGTTTAATTTAATAAAATCTTGTGAAAAGCCATTTTATGTAGATGACATACCCAAGATATATGGGGGGATATGTTTTTGGGTTATCACGACTATGACTTGTGATACCTCAATTCTTGGCTATACCGTTGCTACATTTGACAATGGTGTAGTAGCTTAGGGATATTCTTTTGAAATTTACTGTCTGTTAGGAGCCACAGCGGAGCTGCTGAATTATGCATGGGGTGCTAAATTCATTATAGCAGCACAATTTAGCAGCTGTGGTGGAGATGGTTTCAGGCTCTGTTTGGGGGCCCACATAGTGCATGTGAAATCAAGTTTGTGGAATATTGCAAATAGGGTTTTCAAACCCTATTTGGTATATTGCACAAAAGCCTGGGAATCCTGTCCTCACTTGCTTGTTTTTCTGGGCTGCATATTTTCTTATTGCAAATTGTTTTGTTTTGAACAAAAAAATATCCATTCAAATGATTCAATATTGATATGGGTTCCCTTGCTATAGTTGATTCTATATTCCATCAGCTAATTAGTCAATTTTGAAATGAACTCCTTTTCCGTCTCCAAATCAAACAACATTGTCATGAGCGGAAAATATGTCTCTAACTTGCCCACTATTGAGTTCAAGAACATGCATCACACCAGCCTTTATTCTCCGAGCGAGCTGCTTCATAAATCACTCGGTCACGTGAGCTGGATCAGACAACGCTTGGGAATTCCGGTCAAAGATTTCAGTTCCTGCGAAGCCTGTGCTGTCTCAAAAATTACTCGGGGATCCTTTCACACTCGCCATTCTCAAGCAACTAAGCCCTTTGAAGAGCTGCACATGGACCTAGTTGGCCCTATTTCTCCCTTGTCTCGCGAAGGGCACAAATACTTCCTCACCATAGTCGATAGCTGCACTCGCTTCTGCTCTGCCATCCCCATCAAACACAAGAGTGAAGTCGCTGGAGTTATCACTCAAGCTGTTGGCTTGGGGGCTAAAAGGATCGGGTATCATCCAACGGTCATTCACTCTGACAGACGGACCGAGTTTATCAACTCTCACCTCCTGAGTTTTGCAATAAAAATGTTATTCCCACTCGCCAATCTGATGCCTATACTCATCAACAGAACGGCTTGGCAGAGCGTTTTAATCGAACAATTATTGAATCAACTCGGGCCATTCTTCAGGATACCGGTCTAAACAAGCGTCTCTGGAGTGAATTCGTTAGGACGAGTACCTTGACTCTGAATCAAATTCCCTGTCACAAGTCAAAATTGTCTCCTTATGAGCACTTCAAAGGTAGAAAAATTGACCTCTCCTTTTTCAAACCTGTTGGCATTCGAGTGTCTTACTTGATTCAGCCTGAAAGTCACAACACTAAGCTAGGAGCTAAAGGTCTTATTGGCACTCTTATTGGATATAATGACAAACTCTTGTCATAAAAAGATTCTCGGCGATGATGGACGCATTGTCAACACCAAACACCTCAGCTTTCTTGACCTGCCGAGCTCCAAAACGTCTAGCTTTGATGACGAAGATCTCAACATCCTCAATGAGGATGTGTCGGATCAGTCTCCTGAAGCAACTGAATCTGATGCTGAAAATCCTGAAGAAGTTTCCAAATCTGTTTCTGAGGAGGATGAATCTACTGATGATGAGGAAGTTGCTGCTAGTCTGGCTCCCAATCCTACTTGTACTCACTGTGATCGAACTGCCAAGGTCAAGCCTGAGAAACACCAGATGGGCAGCTG
Organism: Puccinia sorghi; assembly: GCA_001263375.1. Classification (NCBI taxonomy): domain Eukaryota; kingdom Fungi; phylum Basidiomycota; class Pucciniomycetes; order Pucciniales; family Pucciniaceae; genus Puccinia; species Puccinia sorghi. The sequence continues at coordinate 9,778 of LAVV01012183.1, forward strand.
TGAGCACAAGGAGTGTGATGACTTCGAGTAAGCAACAAAGGAAGGAGGAATGAACTTGTACCTATTGAGGTACGGAGAAGTGACAGGATGAATGAGTGAAGATGCATTTCGAGCATGAAGAGATGAATGAGAAATGAGAGAGAACAAAGAGAAGGAAGAAGAAACTGGACCTGAGAAACACCAGATGGGCAGCTGTGAGCACGAGGAGTGTGATGACTTTGAGTAAGCGACGAAGGAAGTAGGAATGAACTTGTACCTATTGAGGTACGGAGAAGTGACAGGATAAATGAGTGAAGAAAAGGAAAAGAGAGCCGGAGAAACGACAGTGAAGTACAAGGTTGGAGCACGCGAAACCTAATCTAGATACAAACTGTTGTTGACTAAGCTGTCTAAACCTAACCCTGTTCCTCCTCTCTCACCCCATGGTCCCTTCATCGTCACAGCCCCCCGTGCTCGATAGGGCATCTCATGTTGGAGAATCCACTGCTTGAAGTGAAACTCCTTCAAGAGCTGCTTTCATCTTGATGGGAGTGAGCGCTTTGGTGAGAAAGTCGGCCTTGTTTTGATCTGTTGGGACATAGACAACGGCGAAGTTTTGGTTGTGTTGGATGTGATGTCTGAGCCAGTGATAGCGGACGTTGATGTGGCGAGTGCGGTGTTGATAGATGGTGTCCTTGAGGAGGGCAATTGCCCCTTGATTGTCACAGTACAGAGTGATCTTGTTGAGAGAAATGTTGATGTGTTGTCGGAGAGAATCCAGGAGTTGAGTTGTCCAGATGATGTCTTGACCAGTTTCTGAACAAGCCCGATACTCGGCTTCGGTGGTGGAGAGAGCAGGTGCGTCATCATTCATCTTCGAGCAGTGCCAGCCAATGAGGCCATTGAAGAAGACGGCACTCCCTGAGAAGGAGTACACCTGCTTGGCAGAGCAATAGCTTGCGTCCGCGTAGGCAGTAAGGCTGGATTGATGGTCTGAGACTGCACCAAGCGTAAGACCGAAGTATTTGCTGTGCTGCAGGAATCGGAGGACATGGAGGAAATGATTTTGATGCGTTTTCGAGGGCTTGTTGAGGAATTGGGAGAGGTAGCTACAGGAGAATGCGAGATCGGGGCGAGTACACTGGACTAGGTAGTTCAGCAGCCCAACCCCACGGCGATAGTTGAACGAAGGTGGGGGAGAGGCAGGATCGATTGGACAGGTAGTGGCATTGGTAGGCAGAGGAGAAGTGATCGGTCGGCAATCATTCATGCCAAACTCCTCCAAAATCTCGCGCACATAGCGATCTTGAGAAAGAGAGAGCGTCCAAGCTACCCGATCGCAAGTGACTCACATCCCAAGGACCCACTTGCAGTCACCAAGGTGCTCCATCTCGAACCGAGCTTTGATGTCGCTTTTGAGCCAAGTTAGATCAGCTCCAACCATGACGAGATCATTGACATGGATGTATACACAAGTGAGGGAGGAAGAACCGCGGAGAACAAAGAGACACGGGTCAACGGTAGTAGGGTGAAAGTCGATTGACACAAAGAAATCCCTAAGAGCCCGATACCAACAGCACGGGCTTTGTTTGAGGCCATAGAGCGACTTCTGGAGTTTCAAGCCATGCCCCGGAGGGAGTTCGATGCCGACACCCTCCGGAACCTTAATGAAGAGATCCTCCTCAGGTATGCCATTGAGGAAGGCACACTTCACATCCATTTGCTGGATTTCGAGATCATGTAAAGCAGCGAGACCTAGGATGAGACGGAGAGTGGCTGGACGACCAGTTGGCGCAAATGTGGCATCATAGTCAATGCCCTCCACTTGTCGAAAGCCGCGGACACAAAGCCTGGCTTTGTATTTGAGCAGCTCCCCGTCAGCGTCGAATTTGCGCTTGAATACCCAAGTAGTGTCCAATGGTTTGGCGCCCGGAGTCAGGGGTGCTACTACCCAAACTTCATGACGCCGTATGTTGTTGAGTTCAACCTTGACAGCCATGAGCCAGTGCTCTTCATCCAGTCGACCGAGGATGTCGCCGTAGGTCCGAGGATCTTTGAGTGATGTAGGTTCCCCTACAATTAGATTAACTTGATGACGACGGATCACCATGGCCTTTTGCCTGCGACTACCCTCAATGATGTTGGAATGATCGATTTCTGAGCTGATGTTTTTGGGAGCCTTGTCGAAATGGGGTACATAGGCATACCCCCTTTTTGAGGCAGGCTCCGGGGACTCAGGGGGGGCATCAATGGCAGGTGTTGGTAAACTGACGGTCTCAGGGAGTGCAGGCGGAGCGGTTGAAGACTCGGGGTCCGAGACGGATGTCAAGGATGGTTCCGGTGAGGGGGTTTCTGGCTGAGCTAGGGCGCTGAAGTCAAGGAGAGAAGTGGGACTGATGGGTTCCGGAGAAGATTTTTGAAGGAGAGGAAAGACAGAAGGTTGAAATTTAACATGATGCGATATCATGATTTTGTTTGTGGATGGAACCCACAGTTTGTATGAGTGATGGGACTCATTGAAGCCCAGTAAGACTGCTTCAAGGCCAGATGGGGAGAATTTCGATGGGCAAGTAGGATCTGGCCGCTCCATGTATACCACCGCTCGACAACCAAATGGGTAAACTCTGGAGAGATCAGGGGAGTGACAGTGCCAGCGTTCATACGGTGTCTTGAAGTGTATGGAGCTGTCAGGGGTTTGGTTTTCCAAAAAGACCGAAGTCGTCACTGCTTCGCCCCACCACTGAAGAGGGCATCCTGAAGTGGCCAAGAGGGTCCTCGCCTTTTTGACAGTTGTCCAATTGCCTTGCTCTGCAAACGGGTTCTGTTGCGGTGTGTATGGTGCTGATGGAAAATGACGAATGCCCTTCTTGGAGAATAGATTGGAGAATCTTTGGTTGATGAACTCGCCACCGTTGTCCGACACTACGGAGATGAGAGAGTTACCAATGTAGTTTTCAGCTTGCGCCAGAAAATCGGAGAAGACTTCAAAGGTGTCCGACTTAATCCGAATCGGATAGATGAACCGGTACTTGCTGAAAGCATCGATGATCTTCAGGAAATAAAGGTTGCCGCCCCTTGACGCCGGGGTGATGGGTCCGCATAGATCCATGTGAATACATTCAAGAAGCTTAGTGGCAGGGGGGAAAACTCCGGAGAAGGGTGTCCGGTGCATCTTTGAAGTGTCACAGATGGAGCAGTCAATCTCGCCAAGGGTGATGTCTGGGAAGGCCTTCTTTAGGTAGGGCAGGCTGGGATGTCCCAACGCACGGTGGAGGTCTAAAGGGGAGAGCGACGGAGCAACAGTGGCGGTAAGAGCTTTGTGATTGTGTAAGTCGACAATGAGAAGGTCATCAACTGTTGAGCCGACCATGAGATGTGACTCATTCTTGCAACAGACAAAGCGAGAGCCGTTGTGTGTTGGGTGGATAGAGTATCCCTGGTGAATAAAGCGAGTGAGAGAGATGAGGGAATTGGAGAGAGAGGGCGCATAGAACGCATTATGGATGGTGATTGGCCCTGTGGAAGCATGAATTACTGCGGTTCCCATGCCCACAATAGGAATTGAGGAGTTGTTGGCACCAAAGACCATTGACGAGATTGGTCGGAATGATGTAAAGTACTGTTTGTGTCTGAGATAGTGACCTGAGGCGCCGCTGTCCAACACTATTTCATGCACGACTCCAGAGTTGGCACTGAGGAGAGCACGACTAGAGGTTGAGGCACTCATCCTTTTGATGGCTGCTTTGTGCCAGGCAATGGCCTTTTCCGGATGAAGCTGGTGACATTCTTCCTCAGTGTGTGCGGTGGCAGGATTGTGTACCCCTTTTGTGCATTGTGGTCGCCTAGGGGGTTTCTTTGAAGCAGAGGTTGCATTAGGATTAAGGGAAGGATGAACTGCTAATGCGGCGGCCGAAGAGTTGGCTAGGGCAGCGGTTTCTTGCTGTCAACGAAGTTCGAGTTCCAGTTCGGTGAGGAAAGTGGACATGGATATCACGTTGTCAGGGTTTTTAAAGGAGGAGAATTGAAGAGTTCGGAAAACTGAGAAGGATGGAGGAAGTCTCTTGATGATGAAGAAAACCCACACGGCCTCGAGAGTTTTCTTGTCAAACTGTTTGACGCTGACTTCTATCATAAGATTGAAAGTTTGACGAAACTGATTGATGCTTTTTTGCATCTCCCCTTCCACAAATACTATATCATGTAGCTTTTCCATGACATTTGCGGAATTTTCAACTGACTTTGCCACATAGTAGTCCATGATGGAATCCCACAGCGCTCGGGGATCATAGGTGTCCAAGTCATCGACAAATCGGGTAGAATCATCGCGACCAAGATGTAGATGAATGAAGGTGGTGACTTGCTTCAATTTGGAGTCATAGTCGGGTCGGGCTTTCATCTCAGCTGTGTGAGGCTTGATGAATTGATCGAGATTCATGTATCCCAAAGCATTTCGCATGTCGTACCGCCAGGCCGAAAAGTTGGAGTCATTTAGCTTTTCAGTGCACAGTTTGATAGACGGAGTGTTGTCATAGTGATTGGAAGAGGGTAAGGACATGGTGGCAGAATTGAATGGATTGTCGACTGGGACAAGATTATTTGAAATTTGAATTGTAGAGCCGGTGTTGTGTGATAAAGACAACGAAGCTGGTGATGATGGAGGTGGTTTGACTTCTTGCTCAAGAGAAGTGCCGGCTCTGGGAGGGCTGGTCGGATCCGGAGTGGGTTCAGGAGTGATTGGTATGAATGACCCAGGGATTTTAGATGGATACACCATGGTACTAGCTTTATACTGCAATCCTTGCGGTTAGTCGGAAGTCTGAATACTACGTCCTCTGCTCAATAGGCTGGGCTCATAACCTGAGAAACACCAGATGGGCAGCTGTGAGCACAAGGAGTGTGATGACTTCGAGTAAGCGACGAAGGAAGGAGGAATGAACTTGTACCTATTGAGGTACGGAGAAGTGACAGGATGAATGAGTGAAGAAAAGGAAAAGAGAGCCGGAGAAACGACAGTGAAGTACAAGGTTGGAGCACGCAAAACCTAATCTAGATACAAACTGTTGTTGACTAAGCTGTCCAAACCTAACCCTGTTCCTCCTCTCTCACCCCATGGTCCCTTCATTGTCACAGCAATAAGATGATGCAAGCCAGCCAATTCTTCCAATGCCGGAAAGTGGGCCATATATCTCGGGAATTCCCAAAGAAGAAGAACCCTGGCCAATCTTCCAGACCCATCTGCCTTGCTGACCTACAGATGTTGATGGACCGCATGGCGACCGGCAGTCAAGCCTCTTCTTCAAAAAATGGCGCTGCTCAGGAGTAACGGGTGTTCCCCTTCTGAGAAACAGTGAAAAGCTGTTTGTAGATCTTGGAGCTAGTGATATTATTAAATGCAATGAATTTGATCCATTTCTATTCATATCCATCCCCTTATCCGCACCAACCTTTCCCAATGCCACACCCTCTTTCAACCCACCTCTCATTCTCATTGAATCCGGAGCAACTCACAACGTGTTGAGCGAGGCTTTTATGCATGGAAAACCGGACTTCTCCAATTCGCCACCCCATCTTGTTGAACCATATCATGCAGGATTTGACAGTTCTAAACGACCCACCGCATACGAAATTAACCTCAAGCTTGAACACAACAACACCCCAGAAAACATGATCATTACAACCCTCAAAGACTCATACAATGGAATCCTTGGTATGCCCTGGATCAGGAAGTACAGTGTGGAAAGAAAAAACCATCTCAGTAGGTAACTGAGTGTCCTTCTCCAATGTGTGTCAAGTACCCTTTGGTTTCACTGCGGAAAACTGCTAGA
>LAVV01012194.1:8879-33209 GCA_001263375.1 Puccinia sorghi
AACCCAAGAGGAGGATGTGACGGAGAAAAGAGGGTAATGGGGGGGATAAATCTGTGAGTTTCTCACTCAACAATCTGGATAAATATCTGGGTAACTAATTGCTAACTATCTGGCTAACTACTAGTGTCTGGGGTTCTCAATAACCTTTATCTGTGATGAAATGTTCTGGGGTCTGTACTTCTGGTACCTCTAAATACTAGGATCTTCCTGGCCGTGTCAAGGGGGTGGGGGTTCATCATCTCCATCTGGGAGAATGGCATGTACAACTGTGGGAAAAGGAGGGGGTGTGGGAGCATCTTCTCTGTCTGGGAGAGTTCTATGTGTCATTCAGGGAAGAGGGAAATGCGGGATCCACGAGGGGTGAGCAATGGTTGATCCAATGCGTGGGAAAATTACTGGCTTGGGTATCTGGGGGTCTCATGCTCTGTTTTTTCAATGATGGCCTTCTTGATGTTTGGTTGTTGCTTTGATGAGAGTGGGAATCGAACAGAGGTTGGTATTTTTCAAGGGGGAGTCAGGATGAAAAATGGAGAAATGGGGGATGATGAACTTGATCAGAAAAGTGGATAAATAAGATGTTGTAGAAGATGCTTCAACCAGGATTTGAACTCAGATCCTTTTGGTTGGGTTATAAAATTTTGAGCAAAAGCCCTCAGTCAAAGTATGTATGTTCTCCACTCAATTCGTGGTAAATGTCACACAAATTTTGCCAGAAGAGTCAGTAACACAAGCAGCGGATCCACATGTCAGGAACCCCTGATTACCCAAGCAGCAGGCCAAGGAGCATGCTGAACATGCGCAAAGCACATTCAAAGAGAAAGCACAACAAATCCAACTATCTACAGGAAAGCTCGCCAAGGAAATAGAGAAGAATGCCAATTGGAGATAAGCAAGCTGAGAGCATTCAACAACTCAAACAAATGGAAACACAAAGCGCAGCTGTGGAGAAAGGCATAAGGAAAATACAAAAATTCACTCCAAGCAAGCATAAGGTGAAGCGGGGAAAGCAACCTGAAAAGCCAAGATTTATGGTGTGCTTTAGCCGCAGAGGAGGACCTGACGAGTATGTGCACACTCACAAGTGGTGCGTGGTAGTATAAATAGTGTCTCTTTATGCTTGTTGTATTTCACTAACTCAATTTTAGAAACATTAAATACTTGTCTGGTAGCATAGCTCAAGAGACATAAATCCATTAAATTTCCTATACCAAGCAAAAATCACAATCAATCATTTCAACATAAAATTCAAGAAAGACTGAGTTGAGTATATGGTGGAATAGCCTAGTTGGGCCAGGCCACTTTTAAGGGATTTGGGTTTAGGTTCACTTGAACCAAGGGTCTTTTTTGAAAGAATAAGCTGATATATATATGTATATATATTGACATGAGATAAGGCAGTATAGAAGGGTTAAAGAATCTGTGATAAAGTGAATTTATTACGCTCACAGGAGCCAACACACTGAGAACAATAAGATGAGAAAACAAGACAATAGAATCAAGAGAGATGAAAGACTTGAGAAAGCAACTAACAGTTGCCATGAAGAGGTGTGGCGGTAATTGAGCTGAGAGGAATAGAAGGAACAAGAAATGAAGGTAGATGGACTGACAAGAAGAGATTAGTTGGAAAATACTAAAGACAAGATTGAGGAGCGAGTCTCACCAGACAGAAGGAATTGAGCAGAAGGATCAAGGTTGAGGGAATTGATTGAAGGAGTAGACTGGCAAGTATTGATGTGTTGAGTTTGATTTGGGTGTGTGAGAGAGAGTTGTGGGGTGTTGAGAACGGAGTGAATGAGCATCAAGAAAGAAGAGAACAATGAAGTAGAAAGAGAAATGACGGAGTGAAAGAAAACATGTCACAGAGCAATCACATGAAAGTCTACCACACATTCCAAAAAGGGTTTGTAAGGGTAAGATTTTCAGGATACTAAAATTTGGATGAGCATTGACCAGTGCCCATAAGAGTGAGGTGATGGGATGGTACAAAATGGAAGGAAGAAGGCCTCCTTAGATAGTAAAATATGAGGGATTTTAGATTCCAGGAAACATCATTAGGGATTTGTACTGGTCTGACTACACAGCCTAGTACAGCTTTGAAGGGAATATTGCTGTACAAATATCATGCAGTCCTTTTATATGCAAACATAATAAATGGAATGCAATATTCAGTAAATGGTAAAACTTCATTCATTTTGGAATTTGTAAGAAGAATTCAATATATATACACATACAACATGCAATATGGTTGATAATGAATAAAAATACCTCCAAACATTGGCCATGACTGGTGAAATTGGTTTATCTTCTAAACCAGGAGAGTTATGAGGGTGGTTCCAGGTGACTAGGGTTTTTTTTTCTTTTCCAGAAATTCCATTTTTGAGGTTTGTTTGTCCATATCTTGAGTGGTTGTGTGATCAAAGTAATTTTCTTTAATTTTTCCATCCAGAAATACAGGAAAAAAAGACCACAAAAATCGTGTTTTTTTTGCTTCTGATACCCTTGAAAATTTGTTCCAAGGACTAAATTGTAGCTCAAAATTAGCTACTGGAAGAATTCCCTTCAGTTCTGTAGCCCCCTAAAGAGCTATATTTAGCCTTTTTTTTCTAATATTACAGGTCACTGTAGTTTTACATTTCCGTCACTCCACACCTGCCAGATTGAACCAATTCCCCTCTCCACCTGCTAAAATCAGCTTCATCTTTGTTTCCAACCAGACCTCCAAGCACCTGAAAAAAATGGATATCTCTCTTACAGGATCCTGGGTAAGAGAACTACAAATTCAACAACAATAAGATGAAAAAGGAGGCATGGCAATCATTTCTTTGGCTCTCTTAGTAAAATAAACCCTTCTTTGAACTCTATGGACTTATCTGACACAAGTAGACCTCTCGGGCCACCCAAAATTTCACAGTGCATGGACCCACATGTGATCAGTTGGCAATGATCTTGATTTCATAACTGTAACGGTCCTTGACTTTGGTACTTTTGAAACAATTTTGGAGCCTTTTCCGATTGGGTGAGACTCGGCAACCATTCCGCGGGCAGATTTGAATTCCAATGGGGAGCCTCAACCAGGACAGTGGTCTCTCAATACGGCTGGTGTATTGGCACTTTTATTACACTGGTTGAGCTCAACAATGTACACTCTTCAGCAGATATTCTCAATCACCACCGCAGTGTGTTCTTGGGATCTATGTTATGCTCATCAATTTTTGCTTGCCATCCTCAAGGAATTGAAAACTTCCCATATCTCATGGCCATCAACTGTAAAAAGATTTCAGTAATACGCTAGCCTGATTGAGGCAAAGTATCCTCTACTCACAAGATGATTTGGTTTTATCAAAGGATTAAATCTACCAGTTTATGTAGCTGAAAGTGATGAGTGAGTGCTAAATAAAGTTTTCAAAATCAACAATATATATTGACTTATATGATCCCCATCCATGCAGAATTCAGAATGCTTACTATAATGGCTGGACATGCGTGCACTATTACAGCAATATCCTCATATTTGCACAATAAACAAAACCGAGAGCATTGTTGTTGTGACCATGAAACAAAGGAGAAATTTTGTTGTGACCATGAAACAAAACTAAAAAAAAAAAACTTGATACTACTGGGATTAGTAAGTTACAATATCTACGGCATCATCACATTTCCCATCTGAGTATGATGTGCATCAGAGGCCTCCGAGGCTATGTTTGCTGTGTGATTTGTAGGTAGTATGATTAGCATGGTGGCAGGTGTTTGAAGTAGAAGCCACCAGGATGGGTCCTAACTGATTGGGTACTTGGCCAGCGCGGTAAGAGGATGCGCCAAGTTGGATTGCTTGCGAATGGAACATTGGGGGGGCATTGTACATCTTTAGTCGCATGTTGAGCAAATCAATCTTGCTCTTCAGTGATTGGTTTTCGAGACTAAGTTGAAATATCTTGTCTTTTAATTCCTTTTTCTTGCGAAGATCATCCAAACACGATTGGTTGATATCTTTTCGGAGCGATTGAGTCGTCTTATTGGCTTCTTTGAGTTTCATCGCATAAAATTCCGACATGTTCCATATCGTGTTTCTGCCGTGAAGAAGGGTCAAAATACGTAGAAAGCTGTTCACCCAGGGAGGAAGATTGCCTGATTTGATTTGGTCGGCCTTAATGGGCGAGCTGGATGGAGGAAGAAACACCTTTAAACAGCAAAGGCTGTGAGTAAGAATGAACAGCCCTGATGACTGGTTGAAGCAGCACACAAGCACACCTGGAGCCGTGAAGTGAGGGTGTGGGGGATGTTAGATTTGAATGATGAGAATGAAGAAAAAGAGAAAAAAAGTTGAGAATGAAATGAAATACAACTGGGCTGGAAGTTGGATTACGTGATCAGACTAACTGAGTTTGCGACTCTCATCAGATTGAGTTCAAACATAACACCACAATTCACGGTACCGGCGGTGAGAGGACTCATTAGGTTCAATAGGCCTGGCCTGTTTGACTTGAATGTTATTTCCGCTGAGAAAGAGGATTGGGTCGCCGAGTATGGAGCTGATGCTGGGGTTGAAAAGTCCCCCTGTGTTGCTGGTTCTGGTTGGGTGGAGGGGTGAGGTGGGACTTCAATGTCTTCATCTGGGTCAACATTATCATCCTTAATGGCGTCTGAATTGTCCTGGGCCGCCAAATAATCCTCGGCATTGTTTGTTGCTTGAGTTTAATCATCTATTGACATGGGGGCCACTTTTGAAGCAAATATAAAAGGATCAGCTCAAAAACATAATGAGATATGATGAAAAATCATCTCACTTGTCGTTGCCGCTGTCAGAGTCATTACAAGCAATGACATGGGCACATGAGTCCATAGCCTTTTGTACCATCTTTGCCTCTCGTACATATGTTAGACAGTCAGGATCACCAGTAGGTTTTGTGTGGGTTGCCAGTGCACAGAATTTGTACTTCAACAAATTGGGGTCTCCGGTTGCTTGATTGTTTTTGGCGGCATACTTGTTGTACTGTTCCTGGACATACAACCATTCTTGCAAACCATGAGGGAGAAACTGCCTCACTGCTGCAACTAAGGCCATGCAGTCAGCAGGACTGTAGCCTACTGATGCTTTGGCCCTGCCAGGTTGTCTTTGAGAGAAGGTGTTGGAGTAGTGGTCTGAGAGAAAGTGCCGGCAGCAGATTGAATTTTGTTGAGTTGAAGCTGGTGAATTGCAGATTGGGGGATGGTTTGTGGAGTTGGCTCAAGGCATCCTTATTAGGGGGTATCAAATATGACCAAATCAACAATTATTTAATCAACTGATTTTCAAAAATCCACCATTTTAAAAACCATGGAAATGCATGTTTTTCAAAAATCCACCATTTTAAAAACCATGGAAATGCATGTAAAGAAGATCAAAATCCCCAAAAGTGGAATTTTANGGGGTCTGGGCCTCTCCTCCCATACTTCCTTCCTCCCCCCTCTTACCTCTACTGTCCCCTCCTTCCGCTCCTCCAACGCTGTAACACATAGTAATACCATACCATCCTTGCTCCACACATACTCCCCTCCGCTATACCTTGTCCTCTGTATCCATGATAACCTTCCTCCTCTTGTAATACTACAGCCTATCCACTGTATGTAACTTCCTCTAATAATATAGCCTTCCCTGTGTAATACCTTCCTCCTCTTGGAATAGCCTTTTCTAATATAATAACTTCCTCCTCTTGTAATAATATAACCTTTCCTTGTGTGTATTACTACATGATAACTTCCTCCTCTTTTAATGAATGTCTTGTGCATGCAACTATGCTATCACAATACCTTTGAAATGTGCTTTTTGAATTGTAACACAAATGGAACACCACAACAGGGTGGACGGGATTGCTTGTCTGGAAAGCTTGCGGGCACCTGTTATAAATTTCAAGCACGGTTCCCAGCTTTGCAGCTTTTTTTTGCAAGGCCTCCATTACCCTTTGTTGACCACGGGTTCCTATATTGAATAGAAGTTTGGCTCAATGATTGTGTTGCTTATGATGTGGGGTAGCAGAGATAGACAAATACTTACCCCGCGTGCTTCTCTCGCCAGCGCAGCATACACGGAGTAGAAGTTGTGTTTATTCAACCAAAGCAAGGAAAGCTTGTCCCATGACTTTCTTTGAATATCACACCATTTTCAGTTGGTCTTGCTGGCTCTCTATGGGTCCTAATCATCAGAATTTTTTCCCCTTTGGAGGATATTAGCTGGCTGCCGGCGTACCTGAAAGATTATCTACCACGTCGCTGCTCCCCACCCTCCTCTGTGCAGAAATCTGCCTTTGAACTTGAGAAATGATTTTGGCTCAAATAAACACATGTGTGGGGCTGATTGGAATGGTATCCCAAGATAATATTCATTAGTAAACCATTGGGACTGGAACAAGGGGAGCAAAAACCAGACTTACCAGGCGAGTCTGAGCTCCTCTTCCAAACAAATTAGACTACCAAGTTCTACTTGCTGTCTCTTGGAGGTGTTGGTGTTTAAGTGATAGTGTCTTTCCTCCTCCCATTGATCTTGAAAGAATTGTTTATTGTACACAGTCCCGGGGTTGCAATAAATACAATTTAGAGTGGCCAGAGCTTTTCCAGATGTGCAAGAAACTTTGCAAGAATAATTTTTGGTGAAGCCAAGTTGCTAGCAATTAAGATTGGTCAGAGTGTGTCGTTCATGTAAGCCAAGGCAGGAATTGTGTCATCTCACCTGCAGAATTGTTCAACTTCTCCATGTAGTAATCCAAGCATGATTGAATTCATGTCAGTTGGTGTTCTCCATCATTATGTTATGATGCCTGTCTTCTTCCATCACTAGTTGTGATGCCATATCCATCATTAATTTATGATGCCTTCCATCAATATTCTGTTGATGCCTCTTATTCCATCAATATTGTGTTGATGCCTTCCATTACTAGTTGTAATGCTCCATCTCTTCCACTGTTAAGCTACAGTGCCTCTATCCATTGTTAATTTACAATGCCTCTTCCATATGTTGGCCTCATTACTAGCATATGCTTATTTGTTTGTCTTCTCAACCACATTTCCAGCTCTTTGTTGTTTTCTATTTATTCTGGCTGTTCTCCAGTGAAATAAATATCATCAAGTCTGAGCCTCATTTTTCTGGACCCTCTTTGCTCCTTGATCCAATCTGTGGTGCCCTCAAGATTTTCCCCTTCTCCGCCTCAAACTCTCAACTTGAAATCCTGACACTTTGGGCTCATTGGCCTGAGGGCTTAATGATGTCTTTGAGACAGCCAACAAACATCCTTCTCAGGTGTGAGAGTTCTGTGACACTTAACCTGCACTAAATAAAACTTGAAGAGATGCTGGCCGCATAGCTGCTTCTAAACCCAGATATGGATATATATGTATGACCACAAAGAGGGTTATAAGCCTGCACTTGGCCTGAAAAAACCTAAATGATAATATTGTATAAGGCTGGAGATAATTAACCCCTTCCAAAACCAAAATGAAATACCTGATATATACAGAGGTTTTTTTGGGAAGAGGTGATGATACCAATCAGAAGGATATGCTTGGAGGTTTGAAAGTATTAATGCAGAGAAGAAGCTTTCAAGCATTTGATATTTTTGACTCAGCCAGAGTTGGTGGTCTTCTTGCAGCAACTACCTTGTAAGTAATAAGGGGCAGGCTAAGATTCCAGGGAGGTGAAATGTGAAAAAAGGGTGGTAAGTATGACACAGCTAAAATAGTAGGGGTAGAATATTCACTATTCAGGTACTTTCTCCATGCTGATAGTTCAATATTCAGAGGATTCATTGATTCACCAAAGAAGGCCTCCTGCTATATCCTAGAGGTCTCCTCAAGGAGCTACGAGGAGAAGATTTTAGTTTATTTCACCATTCTTACATCTAATTATGCCATAATTTTCTGCCTGGTGGTCTTTTCCAAGTAAGCAGCCTGGCACTTTTGAAGGCTGCGGCCAGGACTTTGCCAAGGCTGCGGTCAGGCCTTTTCCACGTCTGGGGCCAGGCCTTTTCCACGTCTGGGGCCAGGCCTTTGCCAAGACAGAAGCTCAACCTTTGAATAGGCAGTGGCCTTTTCAATGCATCAGTCTGGGATTTGCCATGGCAGGGGCTTGTTTTCCAAGGCAGAGGCCTGGCCTTTGCCAAGGCAGCAGCCTGGCCTGTCCCAAATCTCAGGCAAGGACTTTTTCAACACATTTTTCAGGCCTTTGCCTAGGTAGAGACCAGGTCTTTGCCAAGGTAGAGGCCAGGTCTTTGCCAAGGTAGAGGCCAGGCCTTTTTGAAAACAGAGGCCAGGTCTTTTCCAAGGCGGCCAGGTCTTTGCCAAAGCAGAGGCCAGGTATTTTCCAAGGCCTGGCTTATGATAAGCAGTCTGGCCTATGACAATGCAGAAGTCTGGCCTATGAAAAGGAAGAATCCTGGAACATTCCAAAGCTCAGGAAAGGACTTTTCCAATACATCGGCCTGGTATTTGCAAAGGCAGAGGTCAGTAATTTGCAAAGACATAGGCCAGGCCTTTTCCAAGATAGAGACCTTGGCTTTACCAAGACAGAGGCCAGGACATTGCAAAGACATAGGCCAGGACTTCTCCAGGAATGAGGCCAGGACCCTTTCCAAGGCATAGGCAAGGTGTTTGCTAAGCAATAATCAAATTTCCATAATGGATCCTTTTTGCTTCATTTGGTTTCTACCCTGAGAGATTTCCATTTTCCTTTTTTTTTTCCAATTCCTTTCATCTCCCTGAGCCTAATTCCAGAGAAGAAAATCCATAATTGCATTACTATATTAAATTCTTTGAATCAGATGTCAGAATCTCAGATTCATTTCCGCTCACATCCTCTCTTCTCAAATATTATCTCTACCACTCTCTTTCACTTTTATCTTTTTCTCCTGCTCCTGTTCCCCGTAACTGTGTTAGTTCCAGTTCCTGTTCCCACGAGTACCTGTCACTGCAAAAAAAAAAATTGCTCAACTGCCTGCAGTTGACATGCGGCATCATCCAAGTGCCATCCAAACTCCATCTGTTTCATTGGGTAGATGTTTTGGTACAGTCACTGTGCAGTCTTTACAGTGCCTGTGAATCAAAGCTTGGTTGAATAAATCTGGAAGAAAGGTGGGAGTAACACCAAAAGCTTTGTTGGAATTTCTGCCTGTCAACTGCGGCAGTTGAGCAAGTTTTTTTTGCAGTGTGTTCCTGTCCTGTGTTCCCTGTTCCTGTTCTTGTTCCTGTTCCTGTTCCTGTTCCTGTTCCTGTTCCTGTCACCTGTACTGTTTTTTCCTGTTCATTGTCTAGGCCCCCTTTGGATCTTGCAAGGGGGATCTCTAGTTGTTTCTACTTAAATCTGCTCCTCACATATGAAATCAATCATCAAGTATGATCACAAACCACTGAGAAATGTCTCCGCTAAACTCTTCCAACAGCTCCACTTTCAACCTACCCCACTGAAATCTTGACATTAGACTTTCCCAATTCATATTTTATTCAGAATTAATAACTACAATTAACACCATGAAAATGATGAGAAAGCTTTCACTTGCAAAAAAAAAACAACATGATAACTCCCAAGTTAGCCCCTGGGTGGAATAGGGCTTTTCTTGTAGTGTTATAATGGTGTCTTCTTCCACCCTCGCAGTTTATTTTGTTTGATTCAATTCATTCTATGTCCCCATGACATCATATTGCAGTGTATAGTCAATTACAACATGAGCCTTTCTTCTCTTGAATAGAATGAATTGGGGTGAATTTCATTCACTTGTCAAAGTGTAATCCCTTATTTTTTATGTTACAGGGCTGTTTGATTTGATTGTATTATTGACTACTTAGCTTCATTTCTCACAAGGTTTGAACTATGTACAAACCTTGCATGTATCTGTCTATCCTCTTCTAAGTAGATACTATTTATGCATTTACGGTCCAAATTCCACAGCACCATTTATTTCATTATTTTTTATTGTGGTGCTTTGAGAATTACCAAAGTTCCAGAAGGAGTAGGAACTTAGGGTTAGGCCAAGTGGGTGACCCTAGATCTCTAAGGCTGATGTTTTTCTTTTTTTGCTTCTGAGTAGCTATAAGGCCTACAGTATTGCATGCATGAGTAAAAAGGGGCCTGGGAAGGAATTGACACCTTTCAATAGGGTGTATACTTGCCCAAATGCATAGGCCCTGTGAAAAAGACTATCAAGGGTGTGGACATTCATCCATGCCCCTGTGTTGGGAATTTATGCATCCAAACAGGGTCTTCAATCAAGTTTGCCTCTATATTTATTTGCATCCTGTTTGCAAAAAAAAAATGCAGCCCTTGCTAATAGATTTAAAATCAACTCAACATATTGGCATTTACAAGATACTAGACATGATTTTTGATATCCCCAATTTCATATGATTTGTGAAATCTCCTGTTGTTTGGCAACCAGATATCACTCCAGATAGTTCCCCCAACACATATTTGGAATTTGGCTGGGATATATTTATCTGGTCATGTGTACAGTGGTAATATAAATATCAAGTTTTCACTTGTGCCAAACATTCATGTGATGTGATGTTCAGTAAGGCTCAGTTATACAAATGACTGGGTCATCACATTATGTGACTGCTCCCAACCAGGGCCTGGACTCCAAAACCCCCTTTCATGACCTTTAACATCAATCCCAGTTTACATCAGCATTCTCAACCATATTTCAGGACACTTCCCCCACATCTCCCCTGGCTCAGTAGAGACCCTGACTTCCCTTTCTACTGAGCAAGGTAAACCTTTTGCTTCTTCTGTTTGTTTTCTTATTTCCTCTCCTTCTTCATCCCATTCTCTAACCTTGATCATACTTACAGGAGACCCTGACTTCCCTGTCTGCTGAGATCTTTGTCTCTCCAAAGCTTATTGCTTTGTTTCAGCCCCCATATTGCCATCCAGTAAAGAGTCTATACAAGACTCCTGCATCAACCAATACTCCGGACTTCAAGTTTACTGGTGATGAGTGTATGGAGAGCAAAACATTGCACCAAAAGCTATTGGATAGTGACAGTATACACTGCAAGCAATGAGAAGATTGGAGTTTATCCCACATCAGAAAGCCAGTATCTACTCTGGTTGGGGAGATCATATACATTACATTACTCGTTTGTTTGACTTTTGCAAGAAGTACGTACACTCTAATGAAGCCTGATTTTCAATATAAAAACAGCCAAAAGCGAATTTGAGCCTTCGAATGAAGATCGCCATGAAAATCGATCGATCTGTCTGGGGGTATTCGGCTGGCTCCAGACAACATTCACTTGTGGAGGTGCATGTCGAATATGGCTTTGGGCTGAGTGATTGCAAGTAAGCCAGATGACTGACTGGAAGGATTACTTGGACAGACTGTTGAGCGAGACTGGAGGATTGGATTGTACGTTGTTGGAAGGATTCTCCTGCACTGGACTCTGGGTGTTACCATTCAAATGGTTATGTAGCTCGGGAAAGTGATCAGCAAGTTTGCTTCGAAGGAGGGACAGGTATTGCTATTGAAAAATAAGTGTATGTAAGCAAAGGGGTGAATGACTACGTAGGGAAGGCGTGCATACGTTCACGTTTGAAAGCATTCCGTTCGTGTACATGTTTTCGTGGGCGGCACGTTCGACGAACGATTTCAGCCAACGGTCCGGATTCGTGCCTTGATCGACCTGGCTGTTGGTTCCCGGAAAGCGGGGAGGAATTGTAAATCGTCAGTCAGTCAGGCTCTATGGGCTCCAAAGTTCCACAAGGGCCTACGTAATCACTTCAAGAGGGATGGGGATCTCGGAGGTGATGTTTGCGTTCAGCTCATAGAGTTCCGCCATCTGTACAATCGACTCATTTCTGTTTTTCAAGCCAATCAATTCCACCTCAGCCTTGCGTGACTGAGCGTATCTTACATTCAAGGGCGAACGTACATCTTCTTCCCCACTAAACCTCCTGGTCCTAAGGGCTCCCCTCGACCTGTCCGGCCTCCTTCTCTCGCGTTTTCTTGAACATCACTCGTACCTAGAAGATTTAAATCGCGTGTCAAAAACAACACGAGAGAAGAGCTGCGGGTTGAGGAATACAACGGACTCACAGATACCAACCTCCAGAAGAGTTTGTAAGAGTTGTTCCAGCTTGTCTTCTAGTTGAGCTCGATGAACATCCTCGGCTGGAGATGAGTACTCCGATGGGAACCCGGATGTCGATTGCGGATTGGGAGCAGGCGAGCTAGTCGAGGGAAGTGGCATGGTTGTCGCTCAAGTCTGGCTCCCCCCACAAAAGCTATGTTTCCATGTCCCCCCGTGGCTGCTGACGAAGGCGCTTCTGAAGGTCGAGATGCTGTACGGGGCCCCGGGGAAAATTCAAGAAGAGATCGGCCTCCGGTTTTCAGAAGGAGGCTCCACACTCTCCCCAGCTCCTAACTTCCCCTCAGCATCCAACCATTTCCTCCTTCCGGAAAAGAGGTTGATGTAGGAAAAAGCCGATAAAAAGGTCGATGGAGGAATATCAGGGAAGGTGAGTACTGTTAAGAAGTAAAATGATCACAGAATTATTCTATCCAATTCAACTCAATTGAAGTCTGGCACCAGGCAGATGGGGGGCATTCAAAACCTTCGAGAGTGGACCTCTTATATAATGTTTGGCCATCCCATGAACTAGGGATTTAGCCAAAAATAAATTGTTTTCCTCCGGTATCAGATGAGTCGGAGAAGTGTTGAAAGTGTTGAAGTGGCTAATCTGTGTTAGTCAGGCTCATCTCTCTTGGTCATAATGGGAGAAACAATCCAACAGCAGGGTGTTGCGTGCTCTTTTTTTTGCACTTCCGTTGTCCTGTAACTTGAATTCATACAATTCGGTAGGAAGGGCAGATTACACAATTTGGCTTATCATGTGGAAGCTCTTGTTTTCCGCCACCCACCCATTGTGTAGGACATTAGACAGGTCACAGGATGGGTTGGTGTAAAGAATCCGCAGAGTTTGTAGCAAGTGACAGGGATAGGTATCAGGAGCAGGGATTTAACTTTTCAGAGCAGGTGGCAGGGGAACTGGTACGTTTGTAGAAAAGAGAAAACTTTGAATGGTATTTAGGAAAGAGTAACAAAATAAATCCCATAAGCGGAACAAAATTGCCAAAAACAAGCAGCTATTTAAACTGAAATGAGACACTGCCAAGGTGATTGTGTCAGATTCCCACATCTGGCATTATGTCAGATGAAAAAGTCTGATATTATATCAGAAGAAACTGGCATTGTATCTATCAGGACTGATATCTTATCTGACTAAACTGATATTATATCTATCATAACTGAGATTGTGTCTACCCAACCTACTTAACATCAACATAACTTGATTTTATATCAGATTCTGCCAACTGATACAACTGTTTGGCCCATGGACATAAAATCANGTGGAATTTTGTTGAAAATTCTAATTGACTGGTTTTAATGGTGGATTTGGTCATATTTGACACCCCCTATTGTAGATGTTGTAGTTGGATATGTGTTGAAGGATATGAAGGATATCTGTGGATGGTAAATATGTAGACCTTAAAAACCTTGTGTAAATTCAATTTGACTTTAAGCAAATCTAGCTCTGTAGGGGGCTACAGAACTGAAGGGAAGTCTTCCAATCCAAATAACTTAACAAAAAAGGTGAGCAATGGGTACATGCTACTGAGTTGTACCACCAAAATCAGTCAAACCCGGAAGGATATTTTTGATCAATCACACCCTCTTGATGTGAGATGTAGGAGGTGATGTGTAAGTCATTTTTAGCATTTCCAATGAGCCTCATAAAAATTTCCAATGAAATCTTATTCTGAAACCCAATGGGTTTTGCAACTTAATGTTAAGATTTTTCCGTGCAGGAATTCCAAAAATGCATGTGAGAGCTACATACATACCATCATCAAGACACAAAGCACGCACACACGTGCAAAGTATTCATTTATTCCTAAAGATCCTGCAGACGGAGAGACCCATCTCACCCTTAAAAAAATGTAGTGCAAATATTGAGAGCAGGGCAGAGACAAACCAGAGGCTCTGCAGTTCTTCCCCACCTCGTCCAAACAAGTAGCTGGCCTCTCTTTGACCGTAAAAAAAGGCCAAATTTCTCTCGTTGATGGTGATATCCCCTCCCAGAGAGTCCCTCAGAAAAACATTGCTGCTCATATATGTTGGCCGCACAAGATGAGGAGGCCTTCTTTTTGCGCAAGGTAGCCACCAAGAGTACATACAAAACACAAAGGACGATATACAAAAGAAGAAGAAAAATGTAGGAGATACGAGGTTACAAATAGAAGTACAAGAAAAGAAAAGGCCCGCTTGTCGTTGTTTATGTATATGCTGTTGATCTCGAGGAAGATCAACCAGCCGTGAATCGTGGGAATAAAGAACGAGTAAGAGAGGTATGTATACACAACCACTATCAAAATTCCGCAACAACAAACACAGGGGCAGCAAGAATAATGATGTCAGTTGAAGAGATCTAATCAAATTCTTGGGGAGATGGAGTTAATACAACTAAGTAAAGAAAGAAAGGACAAAAGATATGTTTGAAAAGAAGAAATTGGATTGGGTTATTAGGAAGGAGGATGGTGATTGAAGGAGTCGACGATCTGGAAGACATTAGGAGGGGAGTCCGAGTTGAGAGGAGGAAAGAGAGGATTAGATTTGACGTTGTTGTGCGAGTGGATGGGGGATGCGAGGGCGGGGAGGGCAGGGGAAGAGAGGTCGGAGGAGGAGGAGAAGTCCCAAGGAGTGCAGCAGGAAGAGGGGGTGTCGGGAGAGGAGGGAAGGTGGGAGAGGATGGGGGAGTCGAGAGGGTTAGAGATGCGATGGTTGCGGGCGAAGAAGTGGCGCTCCTGGCGGAGTTCGAGGGGGGGGAGTTGGTGGAGGATGGAGTGGACGAGGAAGCTCTTGGGCCAAGCCTGGCGGAAGAACTTCTCCTTGAAGAGCAACTGCTTCGCCGTGGGACGGAGCCCCGGGTCCTTGCTTAAACATCGGTCAACAAACCGCTTGAATGCCTTCGAGTACTCGTGCGGCGAGCCCGCCCGCCGTCGGTCGAGCGTCGGCGACGGCTCCTGCACCGTCTTCATCAACACCCGTGCTGGCGAAATCGTCGCATAGGGCGCCTGGCCCACTGCCATCTCCAATGCCGTGATGCCAAATGACCACTTTTAGAAGGAACTGTCAGTCAGTATATATATATAAGAAGATTTGAAACAGAAGGGGGCAAAAGTGCTTACAATGTCGGAGCGGTCATTGTACAGTTGTCGGGTGACAACTTCGGGTGCCATGAAGAGTGCTGTACCGACAAAGCTGGTCTGTCTAGCGATGAGGGGACGTTTGGAGGGAGGGAGGCCAGCAACGGGAGAGAGGGGGTCGGATGAGCGATCGACAGAGATGCCAAAGTCGGCCAGCAGGACGGTACCGTCGTGGTCGAGAAGGAGGTTAGCGGCCTTGATGTCGCGATGGATCCATCCGTTGGAGTGCAGATATTCGAGGCCGGCGATAGCTTGGATGAGCACCGTGGCAATGACGGGCTCCGACAGGCCGTCCTGGAACTTGAAGCGCAGTAGGTCGGCGATTGAGCCGGCTTGCATGAGTCGCATGGCAATGCATAATGAGCTCCCCTGTATCCATTCCCCCCTGACCCGCAATACGTTAGGATGCTTGGCCAGCGACATGAGGAGTGTCTCCCTGCGTAGATATTCGATCTGCTTAATCGACAAGCGGTCGATGTCGATCACCTTCACTGCACATAGTTCGCCGGGCCTGGGCTTGAAGTGGGTCAATCTCACGACGGAGGAAGCGCCGAAGCCGATGGCCGAGCCGAGCATGTAGTCCTGGGGGTCGTTGGAGTACATGGGCCATTGATCGGTGACCGAGCCGAGTATTTTCTTGCGATGAGAGCTGAGGTGGTTATAGTCCGTCTGTTTACCATCGGCTGGGGAGGAGGTGCTGGTAGTACTACCACTCGAATTAATGTTGGTCCTCTTGTTGACTGTGTTTAAGTGTAACGAGTCGGTCAAGGAGGAGGAGAGATGGGCGATGGTCTGACAGGTGGTAGATAGTCGGGCGAGTAAGCGAGACTTGGGAGGGTATTTCCTTGCGGTGGTTGCGGATGATTCGGATAGTTTTGAGGATGATGCAGAGATGGTCGATGCTTGGGAGGTTGTTGAGAGTGTTTTTGTGAGTTTGAGTTTGTTTGATTGACAGAAGTTCATGATGAGAAAGTTGTTGGGGAAATAATAATACTAGTCAGTCGTTGATTAATGCATCCCCCGTGGGGAACTACCCCCCGAAACACAACACCAGTTCGAGAAGAAAACTTCGACTGACTCTTACATTAACTTTCACAGCTTCCATTTTGAGCCCCGTGCGGTTGTCATTGACAAACCCACTTGACAACAAAATGTATACACAGTTCACAATTGCGATCTTCGCTCCCGATCCCCCTTAAATTTGGTCGCTAAATTTTAGCTCAAGTTTAGCAACCCTGTATTGAGCTCAATCAAATGGATCGCAATGGGACAACCTAGTGGGTACAAGCTCGATCAATCATGACCTCTCGATGTGAGGTTCAAAAAAATCAGTTGTAATACATTTTTAGCATTTCTGATGAGCACCATAATTACAGATTCCAACAAATCCTAAATTTGAACCTGTCAACTAACTTCGAGTCAAATGACAAGAGTTACACAAGCATGACAGCTAGTAACAAATGAGCAAACCATGACTTGGGAGTGATCAGTCAACTGGAGGAGAGACTTCTTCCTCAGAATACTAGTACTAGTAGCTACACCTGACCATATTGTCTAATCACACCATTGGGGCTTTAGTCTTATTCAACACACCAACTATTTCTCCCACTAGGTAATATCTGTCATTGCTATAAGGAAGGAGCCCAACCTAGTGAGTTCTTCTCTCTTACAATTTGCTCTTTCTCTCTTCTGGACACATAGGGAACTTCCACCACAGTTTGGGCTTCTCTAAGCCCAGCCCCTCTCCAAGAGGTGTGGTTTTCTCCTCCCTCATCGGAGGTTGAGAAAGTTGTAGTTGAGTTTTTTATCCAACCTATTCAGGGCTAGGTCACACAACAAGAGACCTCCCCTGGCAGAATCCCTCTATTGACAAACTCACTTGACAACAAATTATACGCATGTTACATCATTTTCCTTCAAAAAACACTTGATCTGGGTTTCACCATAACGCCCATTCATCCAAAGATTTACATAGTGCTTGTCAGGGTAAAATCAACACGAGTCCCTGCCAGACAGCCAGGGGTTCAGAGAAACCACATTGGTGGCTTAGTTTTAGGGCTACATCACAGCCAGCTGTCAGAGCAATTTAAAGAAAAAGAAAAAAGATCCCCCTGGGGAATCAAATTTTGTCCACTTCACCCCTGCCAGGAACAATTTCCTGTGGCTCCTTGGGAATCATAAAATCAATCCTGTTCCCAAAGAATGTGAGCAGATGCTGGAGATCAGTTGGAAAACAATCTCAGTGAGCAGTTCAAAACCAGTGTAAGACTCAAAAGTAGTTGTGAGACACTTCTGCTGGATGGAGAAAGGTATGATGGAGTTTCAAGCTCTGTATTTTTATGCCATCAGAAAACAAGACCACCAAGTTAAGCTTGGAAGCTTTTATCAATGTGATAGAGGATGTGTTCAAGATGAGTTTTTGGTTGATAAAATGTGTAGTTGTTGTTGTTATGGAATTCCTTCAGGTTTGAGAGTGATGGTTGACTTCTTCAATGATGGCCTTCTTGATGTTTGGTTGCTGATGATGAGAGTGGTAATCAAACAGATGTTGACAAGGGTGAGTGAGGAAATAGGATGTGGAAATGGAGGATGATAGTCATTTTATGAGAAAGGTAGAAAAGGATATGGGAACATATGCTTCAACCAGTAATTGAAATCAGGTCCTTTTGGTTGGGTTAATAAATAGAAAGACTGAGTTGAGTATATGGCAAAATAGCCTGGTGCACTTTTAAGGGAGTTGTGCTTAGGTGGACTTGAACCAAGGGGCTTTTGTGAAAGATGAAGCTGATATATATGTAAATTTCAATGAGGTAAGATATCATCTGAAGTGTATGAGGGTTTATAAGGGTAAGATTATCAGAATACTCAAAGTTGGATGAGTATTGACCAGTGCCCATAAGAGTGAGGCTGTCAAAATATCATAATACACAGTGTTTTAAAAAATATATCAATTGGCCTTTGTGAAGCTGAATTCTGTGAGCTTAGGTATCCAAATTGGATCAAGCCATACTTTCAAAAATTAACACATCAGGAATAGACTTGGTTGCCTAGTTGGTAATAGCAGTACTTCTAGTATATTTTCTCTAAGTTTGCTGGTTGAAATCCTTACCAGATTAATCTTTCTTGATAAATGTCTGAAAAATACATTTTTAATTTTCTGCAGAGGTGATGGGATGGTGGGTAAACAATGGCAGGCAGAAGGCCTTATAAAAAAAGCTGAAGTTGATTGATTTCAAATTAAAACCAGATACTCATGTTGGAATTTCAACTCTTCCCCTCACAATATATCTTGTTTTTATTGTTTCTTTGAATCATTAAAACTATATTAATATAAAATAAGTCTGATTTGTGTCATTTGCACCCTCTTTTGTAATTAAATTATTTCTTGTTTCCTTGATTCTTCTCAATTTATCACAAAGAATTATTTCCCCTTCCTGTCTGCGATGTCTTTGTTTTTATTATTCAGCTTATCTATTCTAGAAATTTTATAGATCTTCTTGTCTAGTCTGCCTGATCTGAACTCAATTCATCTCTCAGTTTTTTTCCTTTTTTTTTCTTTTCCAACATTTTGATCTGCTTGTACATAGACTTTATATTTAGACTATTTAAAAGCAATCTCAACATTGTTTCTCCTCCTTCTTTTCCTGCCACACTTTGAGCCAATCCGGTTACTCTCTTTGAGCGTCTCTGCCCTTGAACCTTAATCTTCTCATCTTTAACCCTCCACAACTTTGAGCTTGAAAGGTAAAAACTCAACAACTAACAAAGGAAAAAAGAAAAAAATAAATAAGATTTTAAATCAATAGTTTGAGGCTGTGAGTGAAATATTGAGGACTGAATATTGGACCAAGGAGCTGAAATTGAGTTGGGAATAATAGGGCTCTGACTTGATGATTTTATTGCTACTGGTAGATGACCAGAATAAATAGAAAACAAAAATGTGCTCAACATGTGGTAGAGCAGAAAAACAAAAATAAGCATATGCTAATAATGAAACTAACATATGGAAAGAGAATTTTATACTAACAATGGAAATAAAAAGCATTACAATTTTGTAATGGAAAAGATAGCATCAACAGACTATGGATGGGCTACAGAATGGCATCATGAATTAATGATTGATTAGAGGATGAGCATCAAAAACTTGATTGACAAACAGAAAATGTGAGGGGGGGGAGGGTAGATGTTATGAATAATGATTGATTGAGACTGAAGAGAAATGTGAGCGGACAGGAAGATGGAATTCTGACAAAAATTAGACAAGATGACGGTGTACTGGTGGTCCAATTAGTTTTCAAGTATCAAATTTGATAAAGGATCAAGCTTCAACCCATATATTCATAGTTTTAGACACATAATTACATATTTCCCTCAATTAATACTTTAAGTCCCAGTCATTCAGTGTAATCCCATGGCTAGCATCATCCAGTCAACTTTATGTATCTTTTAAGTGTTATTTCATACACCAGGGGAAAACTCTTAGCACTTCACTGTTGAGTGCCATCACATATATCCTTGATATTTTTGGTTTGAAACATTTAGCATTTTGTTTGCATTTAACCCATATATACACTGCAGAAATTAAGTTGAACTATTGTGGAACTAAGTAAAATGATGTGTATCAGTATGTAAATCTCATGCAGAACTCAACAATATCTCTGTCATAAGAGCCGGGGAGCAGCAGGTCAAACCAGCTTCCTGCCCCTGGGGGACAGTCCTCCTGACACCAGCTGGGGCAACTGAGCTACAATGACTGCAATGAGTATTTGACCTATGATATTTTATTGATTATACCAAAACCAGACTTTAAGAAAACAATAAAAATTCATAGAAAGAGAAAACAACAGTGAGAAGAATTATAAGGAAAGAGGAAAACACGGAAGAAAGAGTTACCATCAAAAATGAAGATGTGAAATTTGTAGGCTGGCAGGGGGAAAAGTATGCTTGGTCCTACAGCACCAGCCTCTAGATGAGGAATGGGTTGAAGATTAATTGGAATAAAAAGGCAGAAAACAATATGGTCATTGATGTATGAGGTTGAAGAATTATTGTGGTTGAATTTTTTTCATAAGGGTTTTCAACCCATTAATAGATAGCAGGAATAGAAATTCCAGCTGTCTGAGGTCAAATTTGGTCGACTGGTTCCAGTCATTTTTTTGGCTGGGATCTGATGCCAATTGCACACAGTAGACCATATTTGAGCTCAGGAATATGGAAATTTGAATCCTGGAAGACCAAAAATACAGGTTCAAATGCTACCAGTTGTCTTTATTCTTCTGGAAGATTTCACCTGTTAAACCTTTAAGCCTCCACCTTTACATTAATAAATATAAATAAAGGCCCCTAAATGTGATCAGGGAGTTTCACCACCACATCCACATAGCTTTTTTGGGAAGTATCATCCCTTCACTGGGGGGTAATTTCACACAGGTAGATGTGACATCACACAGGTAGATGTGACATAGATATGATCCTGAATTATGAAGGTTGGATACAAGTTGGGATACAGAAGGGATACCAATGTAGATAGAGATGGGATAAGGCGTGGATATGTTAAGGAACCCCCATGGAGGTTCCTTAATTTTTTCCTGGTGAAAATTCAAGTATTGTTTGAGAATGTAGGCAATGATCATCTGGACCACCACCAGATGACCTCCAATTAATCAACTGGGTTCCTTCATCTGAAGAGAAGGAGGTCCAAACAGATGATCCCACCAAAGTAACAGGATTTCAAATTGATTGCTAAAAGCAAAACCAGATTCAAGCAAACAAATAGTTAGAAAAAATATACAAAGAAATAAGAAATAAATAAAAATCACCACAGTAGTTAAATTAAATTGAACAGAAGATAGCTGAATGTGTGTCAGAGAGAAGAGAGACAAGAGACTGAATGAAGAAAAAAAGATCAGATCGACAATGAGAGGAAGATGAGATAGAGAAGTTAAGAGTTGAGGTATGGTGGTGGAAAGTTCTCATCAAGTAGATTGATGCCAAGACTGATTAAAGCTTTAGTTGTGACAAGTTGAAGAAAAATACTCAGTCAATGAGAGTGAGTGATTTGTAGTTGAGATTGAGTTGAAGTGGAAATGTGGAGATTTGAGATAGTTGATGTTGAAGGTTTTTAGAAATGTGGAGTCAGAGTGAGAGAGTAAGGGATAAGATGATATGGAGTGAGAGAAGAAGAAGACAAGTCAGAGAGAGAAGAGAATGGATAAGGATATATCACAAGAAAAAAAGAAAGATGTCACAGCAGTCATGGCGGAATTTCAACACAAAGATACTCTGGGTTGAAGGTGAATATTTGTCTTATTGTTTTATCCTTTTCAGGTTTGATCTCAAAACCTTATTTTTATTTCCTGAAATGTTCTAGGAACAGCATGATTTATGGCACTCAACACCAAGTGCTGGAAATTTTACCCTGCTGATAGTACATAACCAGGGTAGATAAATTAGTAAATATTATTTTATAAGTACATAATTATTCTCAGCCAATCGGGATTCAGGATTCAGTCATGATATGTGGCCAATCAGCTTTCAGGATTCAGTTCTCAATTTCTGACCAACCACAACTCACACTTCATCTCACAGATTTCAGTCGTCATTTTCTGACCAATCAGAATACATGATTCAGCTTGGACCAACCAGAAACAACGGTGGACTGCTATGCTACACTATGCTAAAGGGCCAAGAAAGTGTAGTGTAGCACACCAGGACCAATAAATGATCACCAGATGAAAAGTGACATCAGGCTACTGAATTAAATCAATTCAGTAGCTGTATGTCACCTGTCATTAGGTGCTTATTGATTGATCCTGGCGGCAGCATTTTGTTTTACCACCAACTCTGTAGTGCTGGTGGCACTACAGGCTGTTATGCTAAGCTACAGTGCTTGTAGTGGCTATTTTCCGCTAAAAAGCGGTGCATTTAGCATAGCATAACAAGGCCTTTTTTGGCTTTGTTCTGTTAGCCTTAGCCCAAAACCGCTAACAGCTAAGAAAAAATAAATTATCTGTCAGCGGTTTTACGCTGCTTTGAGAATAGCAGGACCAGTGTTTACAGAAAGCACAGTTCAGATCTCATATCCTAACCAATCAGGAGCCATGTTTCAGACTCCCACCAGAAAAATTGCCTCAATCAAGTTTCACACCAGCAAAAATGCCACATATTTTACTATGAAAGGAGGACCTATCTCCCCTCCAGCAGCCACATCATGCCCCTCACACAGGCAGGAGATCCCACTTCCCATTCCCACACATCCATCCATAAAAATACCACCCTTATATTATAAAGTCAGTATTAGGAAAAGAACAAAGTACCCTTATCCAAGTGGTGTGTTATCAATAAGGCATTTCATCAAAGCCTTACATACCTTTATAACAGGTATCCCTATTGGCTAAAGGTTAAGAAAGGGGATATGAAACTTGAATATTCCACCTTCATATCAATATCTGTTTTCTCTTAGCTAAACATAAAACAAAACCCCTTAAAAATAACTACTTCTCTATTTCACTTTTCCTCATCATCTTATTCTCAACTATACTACGAAATATTTCCACTTGCGTCAGTTTCAACTATCCTTATAATCTTTTATCCTGAATCATCCAGTCACACTTTTCCACTGCTAAAAGCTGTTCCAAAATCCATATAAAGAGAGGTTGATCTAAGCCTGATTAAAAACTGCTACACATAGTTTTCTCTAAAATTAGTTTTCCACAACAAATAAATAATTTTTTGTGTTAGCTCTTGTTTAGTACAGAGAGGGGAAGGTCTTCCAAACCACCTGTATCAGTTTGTATACTTCATAAATACTTGAAATATCACTTCTATTATTTCCCCCTTGCAGGACTGCCACCCATCCCAAAAGGAGTTCTCACAACAGAAAGAAAGAGAATGAAATAAGGATTCATACCCTGAGTGATTTATGAATCTAGAATGAAAACTGAATAATTTAGAAGGACAGACAACAATCAAAAAAGAGGAAACAGGAATGAGACAACAAATAAATATAACATATGACACCAGGACAAATCAATAAGCACCTGATGACAGGTGACATGAGGCTACTGGATTGATTCAATTCAGTAGACTGATGTAACTTGTCATCTGGTGATCATTGATTGGTCCTGGTGTGAGATCAATGAGAAAAAAAGAGATGAATATGTGAATGTGGAGTTGTTTCCATTTCTCTGTAGATTGAACATGAAAAAGAAGGTGATGTTTTATCTGATTTCATTGAGTTCAATGCACTGTGCAGCTGGAAGTGTGACAGAGCATCAGAGAATTCAAAAGGCCTCCTTATATAGTAAAATATGATGGATTTTAGCTGCAGGGAAACATGATGAGGGATTTGGCCTGACCTGACTGCACAGCCTTGAACTGCCTAGCACAGCCTAGAAATGCTTTGAGGGAATATTTCTGTACAAATATGATGCAGCTTTTTGATATCCAAACAGAATGAAAGGAATTAAATATTCAAGAAATGGTAAAACTGGTGGTTTGGAATTTGTGAAAGGAATTCAATATAGATATGCATACAGTATGCAATATTGGGAATAATGAATATCAAATACCCCCAACAATTGACCATAAATGGCAAAATCTGTGTATCTAATAAACCAGTCGAGCTATGAGGGTGGTTCCAGTGGGTGGGTGAGTAGGGGGTCTTTTGTCCAAAACATCCAGTGTTTTTTTCCATAGCTTTATTTTTTATGTGATAAAAGTAGAAATTTTTAATATGTCCATCCAGAAATGCAGTAAAAAAAACCACACCTTCTGGACACAGAAGTGGAATTCTCTCACAGGTCAGGATGGCTCAGGGTGGAAAGAAATTTCTTTCCCACTCAAGGAAGTTTTTATTCTACTCTGATTCTCTGGGATGTGTTGAAAAATTCACCATTGGCAAAAATCAAATAGCTTGGTTGGGAGGGCCTTTCAATTGGGTCATAGTCCAAAAGTCAGATAGCCTCTCATTTAGAGTTGTTACCTGGTCATAGTTTCAAAACCTTCCTACAACCAAAATGTGGCAGTATTCCCTTTCACCACATCTTGGCCTGCTCCAATCAAATTTTAATCAAATTTGTGAGCCAATTTCCCCCCCCCCCCCCCC
>LAVV01012205.1:4458-18217 GCA_001263375.1 Puccinia sorghi
TTTATGAATGTTAAAAGGTTTGAGATGACCAAAATTCTATGATTTTTGATCCCATTGAGTTCCCGCACCCCTGAATCCCCGCCAATTTCCACTCCCTGTAACACCGCCCTGATTTGTCCGCCTCCACCAGTTGATTGGTCCTGGTGCTCGTTCCTCAGGCCCCCCACTGTGCAACCTCCGGACCCCCTGGCGCTCTTCCGGCCCGGGTTTCCCCCTGCAGCGCCCTCTGGAGAAACTCTCGTCTGCCTAATCTTCCTCCAATGCCCCAAAACCAAACCCTCCTGTTCTATCCGCGCCGCCTTTCTGCCACATCATCTCTGCCACTACCATAAGCTTGTTTATTCCGCTGACAAAAGCAAAAGGATAATCTGCTCAGCACCAAAAGCCCTGAACTGCTTTCTTGCCTTTAAAGGCTACAGAAAGTAAACCTTAACACAATTGTTGTGATCAAATTTGAACATTGTAGTATATTTTTGGAATCAAAAAGTTCAAATTTTTATGTTGTAATTTTTTCTTGATTTTATATACATGTCTCACCATTTTTGCACATATTTCTCTTGTTTTTCACTCATAATTAGCATTCAAATAAACCAATATGCTTGTACACAGTCTCTCATTGTTATTAATTTCTATTCTTGGTATAAGTGGGGAGGCGCAAGGGGAAGGATTCTCACTACTTCCAAAACATTCCATTTAGGAAACACAGTGGGTAGGTTAAAGCTCTCCATAATAGTACCTTGCATGGCAGGTATGCATCTGTGCTGCAAGGAGCATGTCTTGGTAGCATACAGGGTGTATGGAACAACAATAAAATTCCATTGCACAGCTGAAGTGACATCATAGTGAAGAATATATATGCACGGTTACTAGGAAACCTGCACAGCATGACATCATACCATAGTATCCTTTTTTTCTCACCAGAAGTATTCCATTGTGTGTTTGTCTCACCAGCAAAAATAGCTCAAAATTATCTAAAAAAGAGGCTTTCCTCTCAACTTTTCTCTTCCATTGAATCTGTCATTTCATCTCACCATCCCATCAGATCAATCATTCCCTTCTCAAATGTTTTTAGGGGAAAATCTAGTACAATTAATTGGATTTTATTTAGTCATTATTGCAGCACCATATTAAAGGAATTTATAATTACAATTTATCAAATAAATTAAATACACTGGCAGATTCATTACTCCAAGATTTTAGTGCCATACTTATTTGAATCATACAAGCCCTACACTGCTAGTGATCAGTGTCTTGTCTAAAATACATAAATTATCACTTAAATAAATTGCAAGCCTAGCTTGGGGGTGTGTCACAGGGTGATATGTGACACTGTAACATCCTAATTGGACTGGACATTTCAGCCAGTCTCATAGCCTTTTGTTTAGGCTCAACGCTTTGTTTTATTAGGATGACTCAGCGTATGACACCTCTTTCCTTGATTTTGAAGACAAACATACCCTTCTTGGCACCCATCTCAATGTACCATTCATCCCCAGTCTAGGTTTGATTATATCCCTGAACAATAGCAGCAGAAAAATCTTCCTGGATTCCATTCTTAAAGATGAAGCCAAAATCTTTGATTTACTCCAGTATGTCCTGTCAAAACAATATTTAAACAATTTTACAGTGCTAATGACTTTTGAGCAGTAAAAATTGGTACAGCTTTTTGATATGAACAACAATTATATTAAGTGAGACAAAAGCTGGAATCATCTGGCTTCTGGACCAAATTTACTTACATCCAAAATTCTATAGCCACAGCCATTGAACCCAACTGCTCATTCCACACCAATAAGCTTTGATTGGCTGGCTGTAACAGTAATGGAGCTATGGTTGGAAGATTTTCCTGCAACCTCAGTGTTGGGAAAGGGACTGTGGTTAAAGTCAGTCAACAATTTTTTCAAGTAATAAATAGTCTTTGTGTGTGATTTGTTGTATGGCCAGATAAGGAACAAAATCATAAGATATTGTGTGTTTTGAAAACTGAGGGGTTCAAGGGTTGTATTGGCTTTTTGAATGAGACAATTTTTCCTTTGTATCAGTGTCCATGCATTGATGGTGAGCTCTATGGGTATTGCAAGAAGAGGTAATCTATTAACTATTGATTCCTTTTTGATTGTGAAAAATTCATTAAATCCTTCCTAATGGTCTGGCCATAATCATCTACAGCTTAGTGATGATGCATACAAAACCAAGCAATTACTTTTAGCAGGGTATCTTTATCATATTCTTCAACTGTTTTCAAATTACTAATCTTGTTTCTTTTGGGCCTACAGGTCAATATCTCTCTCATAGCAAACTCAGAAATTTGGTCATATTTGATACCAACTGGTTTTCAAAAATCCACCATTTTAAAAACCATGGAAATGCATGTAAAAAAGATCAAAATCCCCAAAAGTGGAATTTTGTTGAAAATTCTAATCGACTGGTTTAATGTTGGGTTTGGTCATAATTGACACCTCTCATTCACCATGCCAAATTTTATTTCAAAACATTTCAGGTGACATGAAGGGAAAACCAGATTTGATTCTGGCACTACTCCCTTATTCTTGAAGTATGTACTTAGGTTAGGTTTTCCTTTCACTTGTGAGTCAACCCCCTTCTGCTGTGGTTTCTCAGGTACCGGTGGGGCCTGATGATTCAAAGTGGATGAGCCACTGGTACACTCAGCAAAATCATAAGTTCTCCTAAGAAGTTTCCTGCCAAGTCTACCTCTAGCCAACCAACTTACTTTTCAAGCAATGATTCTCAAATCAAATGTAAGTCATTCATATCTTTCTCTCTTCCCTGATTGTATTNGCAAAGGCTTCCAATTCATCCCTTTCTAAATTCAGCAAAAAGGGTGTAAGGACCAATTTTTGAGTCTTACAATTTCCATCATTAGACATCATTGTGCTTTCACAACCTTGTATAACTGACAAGATACTTGAGAAGTTCACCTCTGCTGTCACACTCTCTTGTTAAATAACTATTCAAGATGCCAACACACTCACATCTACAACTGACAATGAGTATATTATTAACCCTAATGGGCATCTCTCTGTTGAGGCTCCCTCAATTGTCTTGCTGTGGCAACAAGGCTGGAACTATTGTTTGGTGTTGGATTCTTAGTTTGGTTTGCTAAAGCTCCTACCAAATGCCACTGGGATTCTGTGCCACATGCCCTGGGGTACATCAAGGCATGGGGTTGTCAAGGTCTCTCTCTTAAGCCATCATCCTCCAATAAAAATATGCTGATGTGGGTGGACGCTAACTGGGGTGGAAAATTCTCCAGATTGACTTGAGTTACCATCACCTCTCTCTTTGGCTGTCCAATCCTATGGGAAATTAAAACAAATTTTCTGTGGCTACATCCATGTTTCACGCTGAGTTTATGGTATTGGGCTTGGCAGCACAGCAATCCATGTGGCTGGGAGAGCCCTATTGTGATATGAAACAACTTGTCATTGCATATACTCTCATGTGTGACAATGATACTTCAGTCAAGATTTTTACAGACAACACTGCCAACAAGCACACATGAAACTCCAACCATGAATTTCTCAATGTCAATGAACAACTCAACAAAAAGAAGCTTTAAATAAAATGGGTCCAAATGGCTCAACAACTTGCCAATGTCATGACAAAGGCATTAGTACCTTTTCCCTTTTAGAGGACTTTTTTCAACCTCAAAATTTTGGGAAAGAATCTGGCATAATTAACTATGGCAAGTATCAGGTGGGATAGCATGTGCTGGCTGCGAGACACATGCACCCTCCATGATTGTCTGTCTCCCATAATCTTCCTTTGGCTTCCTGAACATAGTGAAAACACATGCATCCATTTAATTTGTTCCTTGGAAGGTCTCTGGAATTTCAACACCCATATTTTTAACTCCTTATTCATTTTTTCCCCCTTTTTTATTAGTTTTCTTCTTCTACTCTTCTACCTTGTTTTTCTTTTGTTCTCTTTCTGCTCAAATTTTTGATCAGTGTTTCAAGTATTTTGAAGGTGTGGCTGTTTATATGGAGTTTTCCTCACCATTAACATAAATCATACTATGTATTTAGAGAATATGCTTGTATCAAATTTCTCCAAAATACTCTTCAACTGGAATGGAGCAATTTCTCTTTTTCCTCACTTGATTTTTACCGCCGTCATTCCAGGTTACTATTTCTCTCTCATCATCATTCTTTTCTCTATTTTTTGTTGTGTTTTTTTTGTCTTTTTGCT
The DNA here is from genome assembly GCA_001263375.1 of Puccinia sorghi. Taxonomy (NCBI): domain Eukaryota; kingdom Fungi; phylum Basidiomycota; class Pucciniomycetes; order Pucciniales; family Pucciniaceae; genus Puccinia; species Puccinia sorghi. The sequence goes on from LAVV01012205.1 coordinate 8,671, forward strand.
GTTTTATTCTTCTCACTGACTTCTTGATTGTATGAAATACACGCTTGATTTTTACCGCCGTCATCCCAGGGGTGTGCTACCACAACAATTTGAACCTTGCTGATTTTATAAATCAGCAAGTGTCCCCCTACAAATTGGCTGGTGCATCGGGTTATAGTTTACGCACTTTTTGCTGATTTATGCTATTGCCTTCTCATGTTGCGCATTCTCGTCAATGTGGTGTGACCAGGTAGGGTGTCACAGTCTTACGTAATCCGGCAGGCTGTGGTCCCCAAAATATCTCAATCGCCAGCCATATTCCTCAAAAATCCCTCTTCAAGGTTTGGAAATACCTCTATGGTCAGTACTTTCTTTCTGCTTCTCGGTCGGTACATGTGAAAGTAGTGGGAGGCCGGATTAAATTCTTATCTAACTACATACTTTTTTGCTTCTTAAGCTGATTGGCTTGACAGGTTTCGTCTCATCTCTCAATCCTTGTCGAGTTTGGCTTGTCTTACATACCCTTGTCGGCATTCTCAGTCATTGATACATATGTCACGTGCAAGGGATCTCAGAGGCTTTCAAGCCCAGACACCCAACCCTCAATCCAGTGAATCTTCAAGATCTCAGCAACCTTTTCGATCTCCCGCTTCAGTGAAATCTGCTCATGACCCCCGTGAGCGCGAGGACTCATCCTCGGCCCCCGGATCCGCCCCACCCATGCGGCCACAGCGTAGTGCTGCCCGTCAGCCTGGTATCATCATCAGTAATGCATCTTCTCCTTCCATTCCCACTCTCAGCAAGCAAGGATTGCCCCTGGCCGCTCCTTATGATGATCGTCGATACAACCATGCTCGCGGCCGCTCCGATTCCTCTAACCAACCAGCCAGCTCTAACCTTCCTCGGCTAACCCCCAGTGGAAGCAACAACAAACTCTACCAAGCCATCAGTAATCGACCAGGCCTATCAGGCGCACCGAACGCAACCTCAAGAATACAGCCCAATCGGAACGGCTATCTCGATCAAAATTATCGAGTACGAGATGACGGGTATCCTTCAGAAAGTCGTTCTTCAAGTGACCATCAGAAACGTCCTTCAACTGCTTCTTCCACCGCATCATTTGATAATGAGGGAAACCGTGACTTACTATCCGCAAACGACCTAAAAGATGCAAAAAGAATGCATGGAGCGCGGAATGCCATTGAGGCATTTTCTAGTCAGGCAGAAAAACGATACAATCAGAAGGCCCGCCCAGTTCCCAGTCCTCCTCTCTTAGATAAATCTCAATCTCGCACGATGCCCAGCATGTTTAATGATCAATCCTATCCCCGTACCGCTGGTTTTGGAGAGATAGAGCGTGTAATCGAAAAAATTAAGCTTCACTGGGATTCTACCGGCATTGCCGGCTCATCAAATCAGGACGAACCATTCAGATACTCGGCTACTACTCCTGCTCCCTTTTCGGCCGTTGGGCTGGCATTAGAATTATTGGACAGGGAAAATCCAGAGCTTGCTCAGTCCGCTAGTAAAACCAAGGACGTAACGAAAAGGAACGGCGGCTCGGTCCCTTCCTTATCATCCTTCCTGCAACTTAAAGCCGAGCTGGAAAAAGCATTGCAATTGACCATCCAGGGGAACTATCGCCAATTCGATGCCACGGTCAACTGCTATAAGCTCACGAAGGTTCGCATCGATAGCAACTTTAAACAAGTGGCCGAACTCAAATCAAAATTGGTCGAATGTAGGGCTACCTTAGGGAACGGTAGCCCTTCATCGGCATTCAACAATGCCGTAGGCGGTAAAGGAACTGAGATGAAAGTTCTCCAAGGAAGAAGAGAGCTGCTACGAGAAATGTTAAAGTTGGTTGATACCATGTGCGCGCGTAGTTTTATATATTTCCAGCCATCTCCTCGTCATTCACGGTCACAAATCAACTCGGACTGATTCATCTTTTCTATTTTTTCCCGTCTCGACAAACTTCGCGCAGTGAACGGCTGAAGCAGGTCCCCGAAAGGCTTGAAAGCTTGATATCTTCCAAACGCTTTTTGTCTGCGACAGTCCTGCTGGTAAGATCCCTCAAAGTCATCAACAAAGCCGAGCTAGCTGAAATTGGTGGTTTGAGCGACTTACGGACTTATTTGGGCAATCAAGAATCCGTGATGTTTGAGATTTTAATCGAAGAGTTGCATAACCATCTGTACCTCAAAAATTATTTTTGTAACACTAAATGGCGGGCTTATCGACCAGGTCAAGCTAGTCGTCAGTATTCATGTTTTATCATTCGTGCCCTGCGTAATAACTGCCCAGCCTTTCCTAACTTTTGCGGGTATCGCTGCAGTTCCAGTGACTCGAACATCCGATGAGCCAGCCATTACCCCCTTTGGTTTCTCTGTTGAGCAAGATCGTACAGCCGCTCATCCGTCATCGTACCATGCGACAGTATCATCTAGCAAGCAGACAAACACAGAAAATTCCAATGTGCCTTCTAATCCAATCCCTTACCTCCGCAACTTTTTGAACGAACTCATGACACAGCCGCAATCAAATCCTTTGGAAGAAGAAGCGGATTTTTTTCTAGAGCCTTCTGCTTCATCCATGACCTCCGAAGTTGGAATTGAACATTCCCGAAAATTGTCAACAGCTCACAGTGGCTTGGGGGCCAAGAAGCGAAAAAACCAGTCCGCCAATCCTGAGACAGATTCCTTCAAGTATATCGAAAGTTTGATCGAAAGTTTTGCTGTCCTTGGAAAACTCAGTCTGGGTCTTGATACCGTTCTTCAACGTGTTCCCGTCGAAGTTTACGCTCTAGTCGAAAGTACGCTGAATGAAGTTGACGAAAGACACGAAAATACCAAACGATTTTTCCGATCCTCTTCTGCAAACAAAAAAGTATTGAAGAGCAACATGAATATGATAATCTTAATGACAGCAACCAGTCAGACATCACTTCCTGGAAATCCAGCGTTAAAATCTACTACCAATCGAACAAGTCAACGATTTTCACTTTTTAAATTCAACGATAACGAGTTTAGGGAATTAGAATCGATCATTCACATTCTTCAAGATTTTTTCTGGACACTCTATTCTAAACTTGACGCCACCCTACAATCTTTCAGAGTTCTTCACGAAGTCTCCTTACGGATCAGTCAACGAAAGGGTTTCAAAGAAGAAGGCATGGAGTCTAACCTAGCTTTGTTTTCATTGCTAGAAGTTTGGAAGCCCATTCAGAGTGAATTGCTTGCATTGATTCATGCGTATTTGACGGAGTCGGGTGACGATCAGCTTGCAAGCACAGATAAAAAGCAAGCAAATTCCAACAACAACGCTTCTACGGCTTCACATACCACCCGAAACCCGATGACATCAATTGCAGAGGTGCTTAAAATTGGCCTTGGTGGTACCACCTCGACAAGCCATGCTAGCGTGGCCTGGAAAGATTCGAGCAAGCAACTATTCAAATTCAAAGACGCGGGTCTTAAGCAAAGCCACAAAGGTTTCAAGGTTCACGAGGATAATCTTTATTCGGCTTTGAAGGCTTCCGTACCTGGGTTGGTTCTTGATTCAACCACTGGCAATTTGCATGCACATGCTGCTGGTGTATTGACTAGGGGGGTAATAATGACAGATGATAACTCGGGTCTGCATGGGAATAGTACCCACAAACTACTAGTTCAACCTGACGCATTTCACATCGCTCACCTGTTCAAACCCACTCTAGAATTTCTGAAACGGGCCCAAGAAGTGCTACCCAGTGGTGTTATCATGATCTCAAACGAGCGCCCCTCACATTCATCCGTCCCTATGTCTGTATCTGACGAGCCCGAGCTCGTTTCGACGGCTCGTTACTATTTGGATGAGAAATCCAAGATGAACCTGGCTCATTTTGGCGGGTTCTCCGGATTCATCGACGAATTTGTTCTACATACCTTCCTCCCTCAACTAGAAGAAAAAGTCATTTATATGTTTGAGCACGCAGTTAATGGTTAGTATTACCCATCTGGTTTATTATGTCGGGCGTCTGGGAATTCTTACTTACCCTGCCCTTTTCAGCACCTGATGCCTTTCAAGACGATAGATCTCAGCAACATGAAGTCAGCACACAGAACTCATCATCTCATCGACAAAACGCGATTTTACCTGCACCTGTTGCCAAAGTAAGCTCCAAGCCTCTGTTTTGGCGCCCTTCAACGTCATTCCTTGCAATTCAACTTCCTGATACTAATTCAGAAGTCCAGTCTCTTCGAGCTGTAGTGGCGCTGATTGAATGTCTAGGCAACCTGGTGCAGTCTACTTCCTTTCATCAAGAAAAGTATGGCCGATTGATGATCAGTGTCGTGGTGCAATACTATCAAAAGTGCCACGAACGGTTCAAAGGTTAATTCGTTCAAATGATATATCACTATTGAAAATTAAAATCCATTTCTTAACACCAAACTGCTTTCTGCTATTAGAATTAGTTGTTCGAGAATCATTGGAAAACACGCCTATGGCAGATGAAACTAACCCCCACGTAAATCTCAAGCTCGCAGCCGATTGGGCTCAAAGATCCGATATGATCAAATATTTTACAAGACTGAAACCTTCGTCTGTAAGTTAACTGCCTTGGAATTTCTTTGAAACCCAAGAGGAATCGTTGAAGCAGTTTTGCATAGCATGACACTACTAGCTTAGAAAAGGTTTTTAGAAAGTTGCAAAAGACAGAAGAACGGTATTTGTCATCCCGGACAGCTTTGGTCACAACGGATCTAATCCGATCTCCAAAGAAGGTTGCCGCCTTGGCTCATCTTTACAGCACCTTGGTCAGTCTTGCTCTCCCCCTTATGCACCCGATTTGGAACCTGGACCATTATCTCATTGCTCGATACGATTAGCTGTCGTCTATGTCTTTTATTCGTCGACTGGGTAGGGCAGTTAGATCAATACCAGATTCAGAAGGCGAATCCGGGCTCGAGAGTCAGAATTTAGAGATTGAATGGTCCCAAGAGTTTGGGCCTGCAGATAAAAATTCCGGCTTTCGAATGCCCTTGACATATGCTCTGATGCGGTATGTCTTGATATTGCTCAATTTGAAACGACAAAAGTAAGGCAATTCTGAAAACTCACTTCTTCGGCTTGTTAATTTTATGCAGCCGATTTCAATTGGTCCATCGATCGTTCTCTACCTTGGCGCAGACGATTTTGTTCACAATTCATCTCGAATTTAGATTAGAGACGTATTATCATATCGAGCAGACTTTTGCTCGGGGGAATTATCTCTTAACTCGATCGGATTCGATTGAACCCGACTCGAAAATCATTGAACTCAATAGCTTGATCAACAGTTATTCCGAACGCTCGATTATGATGAGTCTCACGCGAATAGATGATCGGAGGTTTCCTTTTCTTGGTCTCGTCAGTTTGATGGACGATCTGATGATCATTAATGTCAAGAACCTGCGGGTCGCGAACGAGATCGGATTCAAAAAATTGGCCAAAAATTCGATTGCACTCCAACAAAATATGAAATCTGTTCTGTTGAATAATTATCTCTACCACCCTCCTGTAACTGATCGCCAAGACCTATCACAAGATCCTCAACCAGATTCGAAGAATCGTTCGGATTTTGATCCTAAATCATCTATCACGGTTGACTTGATTTTTGAGCGATCTAAAAAGTTTTGGGAGATCGCTTCCAAAGGCCCCCAGGTGAGCAATAATCTGATTGCTGCTGATTGTATCTCTCGGTGCATTGGCCCCTAAATTCTCATGAATATTTTTCCGATGACTCTACCTTATAAAGGCGGTGATGGCATCAATTCGAAGGGGAGATAACTATAAATTTGAAGAGTATCGCCAACTGCTAGAGTTGCTCTGCCTGACCGACCGAAGCCTGGAAACGATCCGGACATCCGTCATCAGTCTATCAACTCCACAAGCCGATGAAATCTATGGTAATACTCGGGGAGACGACACGGAGTCGAGCCTCAGAGCTTCGCTAAAATTTCCCGATGATTTCAACGACCACGCCAGTCCATCGATTGAGAAACGCAAACGGATTTACAACGAATGTTTGATTGAATTGCATGCCCTCGTCTTGGAAGAGGATGACGACGACGAAAGTGACGAGCCCGACATTGGTGGCCCGAATGGTGGCCATGACTCTAAGGATTCTCTCAATAAAGAGGACTGACGACGTCCATCTTGATTAGTATGCCCACAGAGATCATACGGAGTAGAATGTATTATTTTCATAAAACTCAAACGCATTCACAGTTATCAACTTTGTTTCAAACGCATTAACAGTTATCAACTATGTTCCTTTTTTTTTCTGTGCCTTCTTTTACTACATCGTTTGGGCGAGATAATTTGCTTTCCTTGCCTGGACACGTCCGAAATCATTTATTTTCAATTAATGCTCCTCATTGTCGTACATTACTTGTTCCCCCTCTCCTTCATCATTTTCCTCTCCTGATTAGTGAATGGTAATAATTGATCTTGTGGAACATCATACAAATACAAGATCAGGCTGCACAAATTGTATCCCCCTAGTTCGTTGGATGGATAGATGACACTCCTCTAATAAAAGTAAGAGTTGATTATTCACAGTAATTACAATTTCTTCTTTTGGTGGTTTTATAAAATGCTGGGGATGGTCATGCATTTCATGGCTGGGAAAGCCCTCCTTTTTATTCATCTTACAGGCTCCTCAGGGAGCTTCACAAGTGAGAATCTGTAATGGTTATTGAACCTTCTGGAAACTGCGCTGCCCAGGATTTCAGGATGATGTCATGCAAGTTATATGCTGCATGTCTACTCAACATGTCCCCATGAAGCACATGGATGGTGCTTTTAAACTCAGTTGCCTCATATTGCTTCTTCTTTCCAACAGCAGTTATTTGGGCAAATGAGCACACAAATTATATTGAGTTTCAAAGTTGACTTTCACAGGCAGGCAGATTAACTTTTCCCAAAGCAAAAACAATGTGTGATTGAGGAGGTAAAGTGGACTTGTTGGGGGAGGGCAGTGAACTGGCTGTCTGCTAGTCTGCATGCACTCATTCACAAAAAGAAACTTGAAGGAATTTAGGCATAAGGATTTGCAGAAAATAGATTCTGAAAAATGGCCTGTCATGCACAAATCAACTTTGAAACCCACTTATTATATGTGTGGTGTTTTTCCATTGCAAGTATTGCATCCCAGTTTATTTTTATTTTGTGATTAGAGGAAGTTGGGGACTTGTGGGAAGAAATCCATGTGTGAAATTATATTTCAGGGTTTCCCAACAATTTAAACAGAGATAATGAATCCATGTTTTTTGTAATGAAACATGAGGCTGTCAGCCTTTGAGTAGGTTCAATCTGTTAACCCAGAGCATGAGGTCCTAAGGTTGATGATGTGAGAGATCCAAAGCTGGTGGGTGTCCTTGATAGTGATGTGTTGATGTATCAAGAACAGCAATCTTCAGGCAGTGATGTGTTGATGTAATCAAAAGATGAAGAGGAATGATTTACAAAAAAATCTTGTCTCTTCTTGAATTTCTGGGGAACATAGAAATGGGCAAGATACAAGTGATATAGAGTTTACAACTGAATAACTCTATATAAGCATAACAGACAGATGATTATAAAAAGATAAAATTGAAAGGGTAATCAATAGTGCAGTCTGTGTAGTAAATGTGATGATGGCCTGTGAAAGTTATTGTGGCATTTCCTTGCAGGCTGACAGAGGCTGACCTCTGGATACTCTGAGTGTTATCCAATTCTGAAAATTATTTTATATGGATCACTGTTAGAGTTTATTCAATGGATTTCTTTGGACCATGCTCTCCCAAATAATGACATGACCTCATGATTTGGTCACTGCAAGAGGGTTTTGGGCTTTGGTGGATGAAGAATTGACAAATTTTCCTCAATTGATTTTTTTAGCCTGGTGATGTGCACCACTGTCATTGGTGACTTCATCCACTTAAGGCTAAAATATGAGATTCCAGAACCTAAAAATGATGTCAATCCCCACCCTAGGTTCTCATTGTTGGTCCAAAAAGAGTGGCTGGATTTGTTTCTGCGTTTTTCAAGTATCCATACATTTATGTAGCCCTTTGCCAAGTTTGAAAAGTATGGAGATTGACTCGGTACTTTGGACTCATAAATGAGTCTGCCCAATGCTTTTCCAGACTACTTTTCTCTGCATGCCATAGATGTCAGCTTTAGAGATACTCCAGAGTATCCAAAAGACTGGATCTATGTAAATAAAGTATTGTATCTCCTTTAATATTGATAAATTTGGCAATATTGTTTCTGTTGTGATTTAAGATGATAGATTGCTAACGGGGGAATGTACAAAGGTGCGGAGGCTGAAGATAATCCCCCAGTTGGGGAAACCCCTGGCAAGTCGTGGAGGGGGTTACAAGATCATAACAGTTTCAAAAATGGATTTCTCATATACTTGTACTTAGGTTTACCCACTGGTACCCCCAAATTCATACTCCTTATGGTACTTTGTCAGAACTCAAATTACAATAAAAAATATTAAAAAGATTATTGCTGTGGACTGTGCAGCAAATATGTACATAAAATATGTACACAATATATGTAAATAAGATATGTCTAAAACAAAATAGAATATTTACATAACATAATAGAATATGTACACAAATAAGAATTGAATATAGCTCAACCCTTATATATACAATGAGAGAGGAGATATCTGCTGTATTTCAATTGTAGTGCCAATGGTGAGCCTGCTATGCTAACAGTAGCTGTTAGCAGTTTTGTGTTAATGCTAACAGAACAAGGGCAAAAAAAGGGCCTTATTACGCTGCGCTACACTGCTTTGTAAGAAAATAGCAGCTACAAGTGCTGTAGCACTGCTAACACAACAGAGTTGGTGGGAAAAAAATTGGACACCACACTGTGCCTTTTTGGCCCTGTAGTGTAGTGTAGTGCAGTGGCCCAGTGTTGATAGTAAATTGTATACAACTATACTTTAGTACAATTTCAATAAAAGTATAACTGATATTAGAGCAACCTGAGAAAGTTCCACATGTACATTCTGTGAGAAATCCTTTCAGTTCATTATATTTAATAGTTGACACATGTTGTAATTAGTTATAATAATGCAACATGATGTCATGGGGAGGTAAAATGAATTGAAGTACTCAAATAAACTATTATGGTGCAAGATGACATCATAATGGCATGATTTGATGTCAACATGGTGGAATACACCAAAGGGCCCCATGTAGCTTCCTGGGGGCCTTCTCTGGCCTTGAGATGGATCCTCAGTGATTCACCCAAGCATGCAACAGTTAGTCAAGTTAATTCCCTCCTCTTATTTTTACTCCCCATCACCAACCTTTTTACCACTGGAAACTCTATTATGTCTTATTAAAAGACCCATTTATAAGCTTTCTCTATTTCCTTAAAAGTAGTTGCTGCAAAGTAGCCAAACAGCTCAAATGCTTACCAACTACTTGTTGCAATTCCTATATCTACCTTCCTGTAAGCAACAGTGGGCCGCTACGCTACACTAGGCTACAAGGCCAATAACCGTTAGCGTAGCGCTTGTTTTTTTCTTCCAACTTTGTGT
>LAVV01012216.1:7189-17980 GCA_001263375.1 Puccinia sorghi
CAGCGGCAGCAACTGCTGAGACCCGCAGCCACCCCCTCGCCTATATAAGCTCCACACAGGCCCGGTTTGGCCCTGTAGCGCCCTTCGGAACAACTCTTGCTCAAACCCCCGAAACCAAACCCGCCCGCACTCTCTCTGCCGCTAACAAATGTTTGCTCATTCTGGCTGATAAAAGCAAAAGGCAACCTGCTCAGCCAAACAAAAGTCCTGAAGATACTTTACTTTGTTTACTTTGGTCTGCCTCAGCTTTCCGTGTGTATTGTGCCGTCAGCGGCAGCTACTGCTGAGGCCCGCAACTACCGCCTTGCCTAAAAAAACTCCACACCGCCTCTAACCCCAAGCCCCTGCTGCGCAAAACCCTGATACCCTCTTGGCTGCACCACCAAATCCAGTCTTGCCCCCTGCAGTGCTCTCTGGTAGACTCTTGTCCACCGGACCCTCCTCTGATGCCCGCTTGAGCCCCTGAAACCCACCTTATGACTGCCTCGCTGACACTACCAATCCGCCTGTACTTTCTCCACTGCAAAATCAAAAGGTAATCTGCTCAGCCTAACAAAAGCTCTGAAGATACTTTCCTTTGTTTACTTTGGTCTGCCTCAGTCCTCAACGCATACCATGTGTCTGCAGCAGCTACTGCTGAGACTTGCAGCTGCCGCCTTGCCTATCAAGACTCCACACCGGAAAGACCCGCAGAGGCAATTGGTGTTGTTTAGCATGGGACCACTAACACTTGTCTTTTTTTTTCCTTTTTTTTTGCACATTACCTTGGGGGATCCATCAACTTGCATCAAGTAATGAGTTGATTCTCCTTGATTTCACACTCTGTCTTGCAGAGTTAGTTGATCGATCTCCATCCTTAGTTGTTTTCTCTTTCCCCAATGTTAGCTGACATATTGCTTAGATGTTGCGGCTGCCCACCAATCGACGGAGCAGTTTTCGCTGATCCCAATCAGGACGGCCGACGCCTGCGGCAACCGGGAGAGTCAGGGGGACGCTAGCATGAGGCGTCCAGAGGTCCCAGAGGCGGCGCGGTGTGTAGTTCGGGTGTCATAGTTCCACTGAAGACACTATAAGGCAAACAGCACACTGAATGAAGGATCTAGGACGCATGGGGTGCTTAGGGCACGAGTTTTGATGGAACCTCCGTCTGAATTGAACAGTTCACAAGGTGAAAAATACAATGATGGAAACAGCAGACAAACAAGAAAAAGACAACGGAGAGTGGAGATCAGACTTCCTGGGAAACCTTGGAAGCTTTGTCTTTCGATTTTGCCGGTAATAGTTCCGAGTGGACTGGAGAACGAAGCGGGGGCAACGGACGTCAGGATATACGCACACAGAGGATTGGAGTGAATAAAAATAAAGTGCGACGGACTCTGGGGAATGACACCTCCTTGTGAGATAACACAGTGACCTAGGAGCTTGTTCAGTTCCTCGTCGTTCTGCAGATGTGTTACAGAGGTTAGGATCACTTGGATGGTCAATAACAGGCGAGCCTCTGGGAAGGGAGAGCTTACTCGGATGGCGAGTTGGAGATGACGGGGAATGATTCGAGACTTCTTGTTATCCCGGGCGGCGTTGCCAGCCAGTTCTAGGATTTCAGCGGCCAAATACTCAAGGACGGCAGCAAGATACACTGACGAGTTGAGTACAAAGTAGAGACAATTAGTATTGCTTGTTCTTTTTTCGGGCGATGGATGGATGTAGCAGGGGGTGCGGTATTTACCAGGTGCGCCAGCTCCAACTCGTTGGGCGTAGTTACCCTTGCGGAGCAGTCGGTGGATACGACCGACAGGGAATTGAAGACCGGCTTTGGAGGAACGCGATTGGCTTGAAGCTTTCTCACCACCGGCTTTGCCTCCTTTGCCACCTGACATGTTTGCTGAGTGAGGTTGGGGGTTGGTGGGTAAGGTTGTGTGGGGTTGCTTGTTGAGTGAGAGAAGTTGGGGAGTGGTGCTTGCTGGGATTGTGCCGAGGGGAAGAGATGGGGTTTATATACTGATGGAGTGCCGACTGAGGGAGACTGATGATGGGCGGATGGTGAGGGAGTCGCGTGGTGAGAGTTACAACCACGCACTCGGCAGACTCCAGGGCGACGCGATCGAGTGCTCTGATTGGTCAGATTCTCCAAGCCGGCTTCAGCCTCTCGCGCTGCCTGACCAGCCGGCTCATCACTGGCCCCGGGCACGCCAGCCGTCGGCACCCCACCACTCGGCCGTCAGCCTTCACCCGGGTCCAAGCACGGAACACATGCATCCGGATCATGCCGGGAGGTCCAACCTGGAGCCGAAATCCACACGGGTCAGACCATACAACGCTAGATGACCCGGTGATCGCCCCCCCCCCCCCCCTCCTCCAAAGCCTCGAAACCGGTGACCACCAGTCTACCTCTACTTGTTGGCCCACAAATCGTACGGAACCGACAAGCCGATGCCCGGTATATCCAAGTTCTGGTCTCTCTTCACCTCAACTGGATCGTACACACTTGTTCCTCAAGCTGTTGCACCTGCACCCCACAACATCTCAAAAACACTTCTGAGACTCCTGCTTGACTCTCTATCCTCCTCGCTACCTTTGTGCTTTCTTCTGAATACCTCCTTTCAACATTTTCTGAATATGTGAATAGACGTGTCTTGTGGTTGTTGTTCTTCAGTTATTGGTGCAATGTCGTAATACTTAGTATGTACCATCATGGGGTTGCCCACACTGATGGAAGTGGTATGAACTCTTGGAGAGGTCAATGAAGGGCTTGCTGTTGAAATTAGTAAATCCATAAAATAACTGTTTCCGTCGCTGTATACTTGGTCAACAGCGATGGACTGTGTTGGAGGATGGGACCCAACAGAGAAACTCAAACTGGAAACCAACCATTCAGCGAACGATGCCTAACGACATAGCCCAACTGGTCAACGAATACATCGAGAGGGCATCAGAACAAGTTACACAACAGAACCTCATCATCGATGAACTCAGCGCCTGGGTGCGGCAAGAACCACAGACGAACCTCTTGAAAGTCATCCAGGATGCCCGTCTAGCACTCACCTCAGAATCCATTCCCACTCGGGCATCCGCAAACCGACTCCTGGCAGAACTTGTCGCCGTCTTGGTCGAATCTCAATCGCTCTCAAAAAATCAACGTCCGTCTTTTCTCCTCCCGAGATGCCACAAAACTCACCCTTCCACATCCGCTTTATTACAGTTAATCTTCTCGTCGAATTCTTCCTCGAAAAGCTGGCCGATGGTCCCCCGATCCTTGTCCAAGCGTTGGCTGCATTACGATCACTATCAAAATCCGAGGCTTTTCAAGCTGAACATGCTATCAAGTCTTGTCAAGCGTATGCACTTCGATACGAGATTCATCAACCCTTATATAATCATTGTCAACTAAAATTCTCACCACACTCGCAGGCTCTTCCAGCATGTCACAATTCGCGATCTTGAGCAACCCAAAAGATTGTCAGTTCTGATGTTGCTGGATAGCCTATTGGCATACCATCGGGATGGTAAGCTTCATTACTTTTTTTTTCAAAAAAACAAATGACCTAGTCATGCTTGTGCCAAAGCAACGGCTGATTTTCGCATCCTTGTGTTCGTTTGACTGTCAACAGCTCTGAAAAGTATGGGGGCCCACTTTATTTCCGGATACTGCTCCTTGGTCGAAGGCGAAAAAGATCCACGAAATCTAGTCGTCGCATTCAAATTGGCCAAAGTTATCTTGATCGAATTTGACCTGGGTGATCAAGCAGAGGTAATAATCCACTCGAAAAGCCCCTTTATTTCGCTCCTCTCTCAAATTTCTTTGTATTAAAAAGAACAAAACAGTAACAGGCCTGTTCTTCTTTTTTGTTCTTTCGTGAAATCTTCTAGAGCTTGTTTGATATCACGTTTTGTTACTTTCCAATCACCTTCAGACCTCCACCCGGAAACCCCGATGCTTATGGTGGAATCACCGCCGGGGAATTGACTCAGGGCTTGATCGACTGTCTCTCCGCCACCCCACAATTCGGAATTTTAGTCTTGCCGCTATTGTTGGAAAAATTCCAAGCACCAGGAGTAGCACCTAAAGTAAGATTCAACTACCCAATTTGCCCGTAGTAACGCGTTTTCACATTTACTGTTGATTCATTCGTACGCTTCTACATCCCCCCAGACTCAAGTTTTGGAAACAGTGATCAAAGCTTTTCCAACTTATGGACAAGCAGCAGTGGCAGAATTTGTTTCCCTGTTTTGGGAATCCTTTTTGGTAGAAGTAAGCGATAATCCAAATGTTACCAAGCTTTGAGTTCATGTTGTGTGATCTTGTGGGGTCTAATTTCCGATAGATCTTTCAACCTAATACGTCGCCCAGCCCAGACTTTTTACGACTTCTAGAGCATGGGTGCCAAACTTTATTCTCGACCGTGTTCCCCTCCGAGGCCCAATCTTCCCCCAGTGGCCCGCTCGACTTCATTAAACAAGCTCTAGAGGTTGTCATGAAAGAGCTACATTCCCCCGAAAAGTCTAGGGCAATTCCGGCCACCCAATTGGTCGGTTGGATCATCGAGAGTGGCGCAAGTGTGACTGATGTGATATTGCCCACTATTAACACCAGTGTAGGCACACTTCTACATCTCTGGAAGGGGACCGCCACTGGAACCGGGGAGGATGTTTTGCTAAGGCGAACCAGTATACTCAGCCATCTCGGCACAATATTCAGCTCAATAACCATCGTGATGAGCGACCAGTCTCCTGCAATTTCGCGATGGCTTACGATCTCCATTCGGCATGAGATTCTCACTATATTGATCAAAGAGGTCCTAGAGGACAAGCAATGTACGGATTCTTTTCTTCAGGTTGCAGCCCTACGAACTCTCGTCAAGTTTGTAGGTATTCCCAACTCGCTTGAGATGCAGGAAGCCAGGAATGTCATTGGCACTGTGACTGGCTTGCTTGTGAGCAGTGATGATGATGAAATCACGTCAGTACTTACCTCCAGTACTCTGATTTTCTTGAGGATGTTGCTCTCATTACTCAAGCTTGCTTTTCGTGACCCTTGCCCAGCAACGCTGTCATTGAAAACCTCTCAACTCTAGCGGACTCTCACCCAGCTGATGTGGCATCAGTAACCCTTCCAGAACTCTTCTCGCAACTACCTAACGCTCTGAGCGTATCCCCGTCAGAACAGACCACGCCGATGCCGCATATCACCTCAGCTAAATATATTACGATCTTAGATGCCTTGGCCACTCTGTGTGATCGAAGCAGTCTCTTTGAACCCTTTCTCATCCGATTGCTAGACGCACTGGAGTCCAGCTGCAGTGCTGCGTACCAAACATTAGTGAATGAATGCATATCTCACAGGGGAGGTGATTCCGCTGAACAATTCAATCACCATACCTATAGCCACCATCTGCTACTCTGCCTTCACGCCGTCATACAATCCAAAATCGATTCAATCTCTCATGCCCTCAAGAATCCCGTGTCCAATGTGGAAGAGCGTGCTGTCAAAACGACTCACGCTCGCGGCATCATCGGCAGATTATTCAAGATCTTGCTCTGTGAAGAAGATATTACGGAACTCTCACCTGCCAACGAAAAACGCCTGAACTCTGATCCTGCTTCAGTTTATCAACATTGCACGATCCGTAATCATATGCGACTCGTCATCGATGCTGGTCGAATTGTCAATTTGCTGATTGGCCAACTTGACTTCCAGTAAGTTTATTGGTCGGTTCTAATCTTGAGAAGTTGGGTGCCCTCAGTTATGCCAATGTGCTGATGACATGGATGCTCGTGCCAGGCAGCAACAGGATGTTATCATCAAACTCCACAAATGCTATAGTCTGGGTGACGTGTCGGACATCGTTGGAGAGTCGCAGAACCTTCCGTCGGCGTCCTCAGCCACTTTACCTCACAGGACCAATCCCAGAATTTCGCTCATGTCTGTCAGTTGAGGTCCCCAAAAAAGTTTGACCCTTTTCTTCTTCCATGTTGACAGTACTATCTATGGCTTTTGTTCCAAGCAGGTTGATGCACCAGACCCGGATAAAAACATGCTGGCCCTTTATTCCGAGGCCTTGATCGCCATGAGACCAGGAGTAAGTCCTATCATCTCTGCATGCCGATTTCATATTCAATTGCACCTGATTACTCAAACCTCGTTATACCGCATCTTGCCGATCTCTTGTCAGATAAATGTGCCGGATGAAGTCCTCTCTACCTCCGATTTTTACACCTTTAAGTATTATCATCACATCTCGCGGACAGGCTCTTCTAATGCAGTTGCCCTTCAGGCCAGTCTCAAATTTCTCTGTTCGACGGTCAACAGGCGGGCCGAAGGTAAGGGTTTGATCCGAAGATCGTTATTTTCTTTCTATCCACGTGCGCTTGGTAGCGAAAGGCTGATCCCTCTTAGCGTATTCAGACTTTGAGGAATTTTTCGCGGAACAGTTGGATAGGTTTTGGGAGACGGAAATTGAGAGGGGTGGAGATGGGGATGCCTCAGCGCGATCGAGGAAGCTTGGGATGATTATGTGGATCTGGATCATCAAGGGTTTGGTGGTCCGCTCCGATCCTCGGGGTTACATGATGCTCGATCGGATCTGTGGCTTGTTGAAGAAGGAGGACTCGGTCCTTGGAAGCTGGATCGCTCAACGATTGGCCCTCATTGTCGACCCGAGGGACGATACCCTCAGTACCAAGAACTTTGCTGTTATTAAGGTCCTTTCCTCGCACCTTTTCCTATTTCGTCTTCTTTTTCTTTGCTGATCTTTTTTCGTTGCTTTTCAGTTTCTATCTATACAGCGCGCTTCTCATTATCTCATTGGACGTCTGGTTCAGGACTATGCAGAATCGGATGGTATGTCGCAATCAGCTCTTTATATCAGTTGTACATGCATACATAAACTCACGCATCGGGATCAAATTGTTAGGAGATACACGTTCGGTTTATCTCATTGGGTTGACCACCTTGCTTGCACGATTAGGATCCTTTGTGAGCTCCTTACCGCATGACAAGGTGAGCAAAGAAAAGTGACGCAAAATCGATGGTTAGCTTGATGATGAGAACTAATATGGCAGTAGATCATACCATTGCTTCTTGAAGGATTAATGCTATCTGACTTGAACGTCAAGTTAGATAGCCTGGTGACCATCCATGGGTTGATTGAAAATGACAAGCGTGGGACGGTCTTCGATAACCATCTGTCGTCTCTCGTTTCGGCCTTGTTGTTGAACTGTTCCTTTGAAACGGGACCCGCTAACGCGGAAGAAGAGACCAGCGGTTCGGTGATGTCGGCCGGCGTGAAATCCGCCGTGAGTGCACCCTTATGCCATGATGCCTTTATGGCCCTTTTGAAGGATCCTACCTGGTTTTTCATTGTGGGGGAACTCGGTCTAATGATGTTGTTTTGAATTAGTCGGTACGACTCTTCGCACTGAAGGTCCTATCGCTCTTACCAAGCAAAGTAGACCACCGATCCTCCTCTTCCTCGTCGGATCAGTGTTCTAACAAGGCCAAAGGCATCCTACTTGGCCAACGTAAGAAGGTCTTGGCCGCCCTCTCACTTGCCCTCGACGACCCGAAACGCGACGTGCGCAAGATTGCCGTCGATTGTCGTGCGCATTGGTTCGATATTACTTTGTCTTAATTGTTTCTTTTTCTGAGGGGGGGGGGGGGGGGAGAGGATTGACTACAAAATTGGCTTGACTTATACTCTTCATTATTCGGGAAGAATTTTCCCTGCTCAATACATCATCTTGACCCCTTTGATTTCTCATTTTTATTCCCCATTCTGCAAAATGACCTTGTACAAGTCGACTCTGAAACCTACTACTGAGTCTTAAGGCAGATCACCTGGTTGGCTTTCAAGCAAGAAAGACAAATGCCCAATTCATTATGTGCCTTTGTGATCTTTCTGAGATCCTAGATCAAAAATCCATGTGACAGGGGCCGCATCCAATGTATATGGGCCCAAGAGGTTTGATGATACATAAGCCACAAAAGATAAAGTAAATCCAAACAAAAACTGCATACTTTGATGAGCTGCAGCCAATGCCACATCCTCCTGAAAAACTATACCCAACTTAAAAAGGAACCTAAGGCCCCACCCATCTTCTCCAAGCAGTGAAGCAAGACATCTCTCTACCACAAAACAATTCCAAGAAATAAGCAAAAAAAGGCTTTGAAATAACATTACTAGAGAGATTTTCCCCCATTGAATTCTTGTGACTTTTGTCTTGACTCTATGTACTCAAATGGAACGAACAGCAAGAAAAAACTTTGTGGTATTTCCCTGGGCTGAAAAAAAGTCACTTGCATCTAGAATGTTTATTGTTATTCCTAGAGCTCACTGTGCTTATTGAATCAGCCATTGGCTTGTCTTAAACTCTGACAACTCTCTATTCATAGAAAAAGAATTCTCCAAATCTTGAATTCATCATTTGTTTTCTTTCAGGAGCTGGAGTTTAGTCAGTCAACATCCTATTCATAACTATCATACTTTTAAAGAATGAAGGCCTACAGCAGCATACATTTCAGCATCAGAAGATGAAATCAAACAGAGCCAAAAGAAAATAATAAAAAGAATAAAATGGAAAGACATCATGTTTCAAAAGAAATGGAACAAGAATGATTCTAGGTATTACAAGAAGAAGAGAAAATTGGACTGTACAGGTTTCTCCATCAAATAGCTAAACTGTAACCAGAAGATAATATCAAGAAACCAGAGAAGAAAATATAGAGGGAACAAAAATGTTAAAGAATAAGAGCTTATTGATCCATTTGCCCTGGACAGATGACCTCAAACAGAGAAAGGATAAGGATTGATTCAATTCTTGAAATTCCAAATTATTTCTGTTGTGAATTTTGGACATTAACAGGAAAATCAAAGCTGGAAACACCAACATAATGAGTAAAAGATGAAACAATGATTATTCAAAATGGATGGACTTACACCTGCACACCATGGATAAGGTGAGGTGAATACATATTATCTGAGTTGAGGTTGACTCCAGAAGTAATTCAGGCCATACACTCAGTACAATGTGATTTAACTCCCTGATCAAAAGCAAATGGTGATTCTTGTAAATGTGGATTATCAGAGATTTAATTTTGAAGTTTCATGAATTTATTTTACTACATTTCACATGAGATCCACGGCCCTCAAAATTTCAAGCACAATGTGTCAGCCAAATTTTCAGGAAATGGTTGCTGATGTGTATACTCAGAAATTGGGATAGACTTCCTCTCTGCAAACCACCTTTTTTCTTACCCACTTTCCACATTTATTTAACATCAGCATTCACATCCCATCTATAAACTTTGCATTGAATGCAGATTCAAACAACCTCCAATTAATGTAATCAGACCAAAATCTTCCTCCAAACATGGCACGCCAAAATCGTTGAAACTTCAATTTTTTTCTGGCTCAATCCAGAGAGATTTTTCTTCAAGTGTGATAGTATTCAGACCAATAAAAAAAATAAGTTTGTGTCATTGATTCTTTGGGGAACACATATGTTGACATAGTTTTGTTTTTGGACCTGAAAACCTTCCTAGATTTTCATTCTTGATGGTAATAAATAAATTATAAGGCATTTATATCAAGCAAAAGTAACTTTGTTGATCCCCCTTTGTTTAATTTATATCTCATACCAAAACTATTAATATTGAGTTGAAATGGACAAATTTAAAAGACTGGCTAAACTGAAATTATATTAAATCATTCCACAATATCCAATATCAATTAGGTTGAGTAAAAAAATAGATAAAATAGTCCTTGCCTTCCAGAAAACCTCAATTTTCTAAGTTTATTATAGTCAATCAGGGATGCAACCAAAAAAATTAATTGTGTGTAAAACTGACTGGTTTCAGATTGATAAAAGTTAAGGACCATGGATATATGTCACATAAGTCCATCTCAAACAGAAATGAAAGCAAGCCTCACTGGATTGGGTTTATCATATCTAATCTGTTTAAAGAAAGTCAATTGAAAATTGGTTGAATTCAACTGAGTTACTACATCAGCTGAAAACAATATTAGACTTTATAGTCTTTTTGATAAAGGAGGGGTTGTGAGCAAGCAGGCTATAGAGAAGTGGTGACAATGGCACAATGAGGCAAGCCTATGAGGTTTGGAGACTTTTAGTGAGCTGATGATAACAAATTTAATGAATGATTACTTAAGATCACACCTTATGATGAAGGAGGGATTGTGAGCAAGCAGGATATAGAGTAGCAGCAACAACAACACAACGAGGCAAACCTAAAGTAGAGCATTAGATTAGAGACAGGAAACAGACCTAGAAGGTTTGGAGACTTGCAGTGAGCTTGATGTGAAGAACTTAAATGAATGTGAAAAGAGACAATAGATACAGCAGTTGGTGTTCTAAATACATTCAAGGTTAGGGGTCAAGACAAGACTGCGGACTACATGATTGACTGACTACCTAGGATAAAATATGCTACCATTGAGAGGAGCTAGAATTATGCTAAGAAACAACAACTTTAACTTTTGTATGGGTACATTGTGGAAAAACTAGTATGAACTAAAACAAAAAAGAGGCTTTCTGGAAGTTCAGCATTCAATAGTCAGAATTCATCCAAGCTTTTTGGTAGCATAGCTCCATAAGCTAACACTTCACTATGCTAATGTTACAGGTAGTGTTGGAATTATGATTGATCCTTTAAATTCCTTGTCAACTTAGATTGTTGTGGACTGAATCATCCCATGAAAGTTATTTGTTTTCTGATGTCTTGACACACCTTGTAGTCTATGAACCCTGAGTAGTAGTCATTATCATTGACTCAAG
>LAVV01012216.1:39490-50450 GCA_001263375.1 Puccinia sorghi
CGACTCCCGTGAAGCGGTATGGAATTGGACGGACGACTCCCAATTTTGACGTCGGCTACGACGTGGGAGTCGTTTGACCAATTCTTGGGAGTCGTTTTCCCAAGGCCCTAAAAATTATAACATAGAAGATGATGTTCCTCTTTTCTTATTCTCCCATGTAGCATCAGTTCATGATCTCACTTTATAATAGAATAAAATTATGTTTTGCCTAGCTCAGTAATGCAACACTTCAGTGGTGCACACTCAGTGCTTCTGGTCCTGAAAAGTGCAGACTTTTGATGTAAAACTACCTGAAAGCCTATAATCAACATTAACAAGTTCAAATGCAGGGGCAAAAAAATCTTCTGAGAGTGAAAAAAGTTCAAAAATTGATTGAAAAACCGCAAGCTTTATTGAATATTCCAATCTGTGTTATGAAGGGACCAAAACGTGCAGCCACTCAAAATAAATACGCTCACATCATTTAATGGTCATCCACACCTGCTTAATTACCCGTCTACAGGCCTTAAGAATATCATTGATTGCTTGCCCAAGCAAAAAAATGGCAGATCCACCCGCCTGGTTGATTTATCCCAATTGATCATACAGACAAGGCCAGTACACCATGTTGAGTAAGCTTTGTTGGGTGGAGATTGAGCCATACTAAAAAACAAAGCAGCCTACAATAACATCTGGCACACTGCATACCATGGCAGTTTTTGCTGCAAGTAAAACTCGAAAGCGACCACCTGATTATTGATGATTTTCTTCTTGAGTATATGACTGTGCCTTGGTGATCACACTGTCTTAGAATACTTGGATAAATGCATGTTGCACATGTTAGCTTGAGTATTTCCATGCCAGCCAGCTTGCAGTGCCCAAGGCCACGCAGGCCTGCCCGAGATGGCGGTCGATCCGTCTGTCTACCGGATTCGGCTACGGATGTGCCCCTCGGCTCCGGAAGCCGGATCATTCTGACTGTCGAGAGGGCAGTTGGACAACTCAACAAGTGGTGGTGATAAACCTCCTCGGAACCAGCCATCAACTATTGGTGTATCTTCGCAGTGGAAACGCACATTGCACCCGATGGTTGAAGCCGGGTCCATCATCTTGGGAGTAGTGGCGATTCTCTCGGCACTGTTTCGGGCGTTTTTGAAGCCAAAGTTTGAGCAAGCAGGTGATGCATACATTAATTTTCCATCTGGTCTTGCAGAGCGTGATCGAACATTAACAGTCACATTGTTGCATTCAGGCATCTTTAAAGTCGGCCAAAATCGTAACAACGAGCACTGTTCCACTATCGGCTTGGAGGCATGCGAGGATATATGGGTCGATCAGCCGTCAGGCGTAGCTTACTTGGCGTGCAGTAGCCGTACACAACGTCCGTTTTGGGAAACTGGTTTAAGAATACTCGAGTTGAGCCTGGATGTCTTCGTTTGCACGATTTTCACTCCGAAATCAATAACTAACACATTCTCCTGATGGCCACGATCGTGCTGTTCACGGTGAAGGGCAGAAAAACTACCTCCTCACTCGCGTGATTATGTAGCCATCCTGGACCTGAAGACTCAGCAACATAGCAAGGTCGAGCTGGTCAATTTGCCGCCTCGATTAGTCGAGAGCGGGATCTATGTGCATGGCATCGACCTTTTCATTACTCCAGATGATGCAACAGACCGAGGCACAACTACGAATCAAATCGAGTTTTCTGATGGCTCGGCTATTCATCCTTCAGGATCAAGACGGGCTACCATATACCTCATCAATCATCTACCTCCCTCGGACCGAAAGACTGCTCCTTTGGTCGGAGCTCAAAGCGTGATCGAGGTTTTCGATACGGTCTTGGGCGACTCCAAAGCGACTTATAGAACAACGATCCAACACGATTTGATCTTGACCCCCAACAATCTCGTGGGTATCAGTGAAACCAGTTTCTACGTCACAAATGATCACAGCTCAAAGACTGCTTGGGTGCGTTACCTCTCTGGCACACTATTTGAGGCATCCAAGCGCGCGTGTGGTTTTTTCAAACTGATCAACTATCGAGGATGATTGTTTGCCCAGACCCGGAGTTTGGAGGTGTGCTATCTGAGCTATCTGAGGACTTGAATTATTCAACCTGAGACATACTTTACTGAGTACCGCAATCATCAGCCGTTTCTAACAGATTCCGAGGTGAGATGAAGTTCTATCATAGCTTTCATTTTTTTTCCTGTTTGAAAGAACTTACTTATTCCATTATGGGTGTGCCGCCGCTGTCTACTTGGAATCTTTGCAGATTGACAGTATCATATTCTGTTCATTCAAAGACGAGCTCAACTGTCTACCGGCGGCAAGCGGTAATCATCCGCACCCCAATGGTATTGCCAAAGTGAGTGGGGAGAATTGAGATCGGGATTTGCAAGTCTTATATATTCCGCAGTGAAGATATATGCTCACTCAACCCTACTATATTTCACTTCAACTAGGGACCTCGGGATTCGTTGTACATGGTAACAACCTATGACCCGTACCTCAGAGTGTTTGAAATGCAAGCCGATTACACTTTGGCCCTAACAGACGAAGTCAAAGTTGAGAGAAGTTTCATTTTATTATTATTATTCTTTTCCTTTTCACCGGGAAACTGAACAGATTTATCGTCTAATCTCATCATATCTCGTTCCTTCCCCACGATAATATCTCTAAATTTCTAGCTGCCAAGGGTAGTCGACAACATATATGTGACGCCAAAAGGCTCTGTCTTTATGGCCGGAATACCTTCACTTCATAAGTTCAGAAAACGGTTGATGGCGATGCAAGAAGGCAACTATGACCTACCTTCTCCTTCTGACGTTTGGAAAGTCTCAAACGAAACGGGCTCGGATGCCTTTTACGGAGGAAGATTGAAGATAGAACAGGTTAGGAAAATGATTTTTTTATCAAGTTCTTTCTTGTTCAAAGAGTTTCTTCTGATAGATACTTGGAACATTTTCTGCTCGTCATGGTTGCAAAGGTACTATCGGATGATGGAAACAAAATTAGTGGAAATACTGGTGTCGCTGTCTGGGGCTCGAAGCTGTACCTTACAGGTAAGTAAAATGGTCAAAACACCCGAATACTACGGCTCATTAAAAAATTCTCTCCTCTTTCGCTTTTAGGCCTTACGAGTCCTTACATATCAGTGTGTGAAATTGATGAGGAATTGGCCCAGTGAATCGATTTTTAAACCGTTATTTTCTTGTTCTCTTGCTTATAAAACTCTGATTGGAGTGTGCTACACCGACTCGTGCCTTCAGGACCCCTATATCATCAGTGGGAAATTTCTTGAAAAACAACGCATGCATGTAATCTGATAAGGCAAATACACACTCAAACACGTTCCACAAGAAATATATGTTTTAAAAACTTTTGCCAGCTGGTTGAAGACTGCTGACACACTACGATGCTCACATCTCCAATTCGGAGGTCGTCTTTTGGGATTGAACTCCTCTACGCACGCCTAAGTCGGGCTTCAAATAATGAGTCTTTACAAAAAAACGCAACACCTCTAGAAAGGGAGAAAGAGCAAACGTACAGTGAGAGCTACATACATGTTTAAGCTGGAGCTCAGATTATTCTACAACCTTGCTACATGAACCGTCACAGTCGGATCAACAGAGGTCTATTTCTTGACGGTATGTATGTACATGAGTTGCTTATTACCTCTTTGGATAGGAAAATGGGATTGGGAAGGGGATAGGTGATAGGCAGAAGCAATCTAGAGCCCCCATTCGCGTGAAGGTTAACCAGATGAAGCTTTTCATGAAGGGTACTCGAGGTGCCGTCCCAAACTGGGGTGGCACGGAGCCTATCGATTAATAGGGGTAGTATATGTACCACTATTGCAATGATCAAGCCGGCCAAGCTTGATCGGAGCTTGTGGTTGAGCCGCCATGGCCAGCACTTGGAATAATCGGCATCCTGGAAGACTCTTGGATATTAAAACCAGATGAAGCCTGACACTGATTAAATATATCAGTAGCGCTAGCAATATCGGAAGATTTTACTCTGGTCTCGAGCGCGTCTATGCGAATTATGAATCTTCTCTTCATTCCATTAATCCCTTTAGGTGCTGATGATATTCTTCATCAGGACCCCGGGTCCATAAGCAGCGGTTTACAAAAGACATATTATAGCTGCTTGGGTCTGGGAGGTGCTCTTCTTACTTCTACTTCCGCCTTACGTTTTCTAGACGCTTTTTACTCGCCCAAGAAGGAAAAAAATAGAGATTAATATTTGAATACTGGCAGTAGAAGGCATGCGGATATCTTTCGGCATGCTCTCGACAGCATGGGCTTTGCTGCTAATTCGACGCGGTGACTCCTCAGTTAATCGAAGCCTAAGTGATATGAAGCCTATCAGAATCCGTCTAGAGAAGAGGCTGTTTGTGAGAGGTAGCGATGGGGTGTTTAACATCACAGCAGCGCAATTATCGCATCAACGCACACTCCGGTGAGTCGCAATGAATCCCCTGCTCGTCGGGTCCCAGCCTCCAGGCCATTGCGGAGGCCATCACTCATGGTTGCGTTGATTCACTTGTTGTCGTTGTGTTTTTCTGCGGAGAAAAGAAAATATGGGGGGACCAGTGAGAAGTACAAAAATGCTCGAAGCGCCGGTACTTCGTCCAGCCGTCCTTCTCGATCGTCTAAGACCAAGAAACCTCACCGTCGGCAGTTCGAAAGGTTGACCAATCAAGGCAATCAGAGTGAGCTTCCACGCTTTGCCATCATCATGTTTTAATTATAAGCTGATCCCGCCGCATCATCTTAAAAGTGTGGACGTGAGTCCCGGCCGTTTTCGAAGGTAATTACATCAAGACTTGTTTGGGCGCTGATGTTGGCTTCCCAATGAAATTCAGTGGTCTTGTACAAATCGGCACTCCTGGTCAAACCTTCAGTGTCGACTTCGACACGTGAGTCGGGCGAATTTGCTTAGCCGTTCTCCATCAGAGCGCCCAGAAAAAGAAACGCTGATTTGTTTTATTTATTTAATTTCGCCTATAAAGGGGATCGGCAGACTTCTGGGTTCCATCTGTAGAGTGCACCGCTCAGCCATGCAGATCCAAGAATACCTACGACGCGTCGGCGAGCAGAACGGCCATGAAGCTACCAGAGTTATTCAAGATCAATTGTCAGTTGGACTTGCTGCACTAACAGCTATGAGACGAACAGAGCCCCTTTTTAAGAACACCCGTGCCTTCAGCATGTCGTTGATTCCTTCCTTCGTCTCGCTGTAAAACCGGGGCATTACAGACGGAGACGGATCAAGCACCGCAGGTAATCAGTATAAGGACTGCGTCCAATTGGCAGGGATTACCATCGCCAACCAGACCTTCGCTGCCGTATCCAAGCTTACCGATTCGTTCCAACAAAATCCAACCGATGGTGTTTTCGGTGGGTCACACTAGTCTCCCCTCAACCAAACGCGATTTCTTCCCTAAAGCATAAACCTTCGTTGCTGGTTCCAGGCCTCGCGTATCCGGTAATCTCTCATTTGAAGGCACCCTCGTTCATAGAAAACGTCCGTCCTTCTCTTTCTGTCAACAACCAGCTATAATTAGACGCCCTTCTTATTTTCAACCCAACTCCTTTGCATCTCAGGCTTTTCGCCAGGGCGTGATACCCTCCATGATGTTTTCCTTAAAATTGGCCCGTCAAGGCGGCGAGCTATATCTGGGCGGAGTCAATCCGGCTAGATTTGTCGGCCAATTAGAAGCCCATCCAGGTTCGTTGAAGCTTGTACTGCATATTTACTTACAGAGCTTCCCGGAACCATTTTGCGAAATACCTGAACAAGAGTTCGCCCTGCTGAAGCTCAGAGATTCTTGGTTTTTTTTTTTCGGCACTAGTCATCCATCAGGCCTATTGTGAGCTGATGAAACAGTTCTTTAATTTTAATTCGAGTATCGCCAGTTACGTGTGTTGCAGCCTCATGAACGGAAGTGTTTTTTTTCAACAGGGCAGATTGGTAAGGGCAGCGTCAATGTCAATGGCCATGTCATCACTAAGAATGGCCAGATGATTATTGACAGCGGCACAACAATCATGTGAGTAAACCGAAAATGTTCGGGATATATGATACCACTGGCCGACAATACCTCATTGTGTGAGCGAGATAAATCCTTTCATGTGTTTGGAGCATGTCAGTCTGGCTGAATCTGAGCGACCTTCCAACACCAAGCGAATGTTTCAGGATTGAAATATCCAACCCTTGTAAATGTCGCTTTTTTTTCTGTTCTTTTAGATACGGGCCAAAGCCGGAGGTGGAGAAGCTGTACGCTGCGATCAAGGGTGCAAGAAGATACGACAAACGGGAGGGCCTTTGGAAGTGTGAGTTCCTTTTGTTTGTTTGTTTGTTTTCGGCGCATACGTTCCGCTAAACACTACTACAGTCCCTTGTGCAAGCGCAGTAGCGGTATCTTTCAGCTGGAACGGCGGACGTCAATGGACGATAGATCCGAAGAGCATGTCGCTAGGGAAAGTGGAAACTGGCTCGGCGGAGTGCATCGGTGCCATTTCAAGTCAATCTCTTGGCCTTAATCATTCGTGGCTCTTGGGTGACACATTCATGTCTGTACGTGCGCAGTCTAACTGTCTTGTCCCAGACCCAAGTCTTTCTTAGTTGTTGCCTTTTATTCTTGATCAGAATGTTTACAGCGTCTTCGATCCTTCCAAGGGCGTCAACACCGTGGCCTTCGCGCAGCCGGTTTAGGAAGGCTGCCTCGCGTACTCTGATCTCCGTAACCATTTGTGGATTAACTCTATTTGTTTTGAGGGATCAATTGAATCGTCTTTATTGCGGCCAATTAACCATAGAAGAAAAAAATACTGCGAGTGAAATATTGAAGCAAAGCAGAAAAAATTGAAGATAGGCATTTTCGTGGTACTTAAGCTCATTTATGCCGAATCTGGAACCCTGCTAGCTAATGATAAATAAAGTTGATGCACTGAGTGATAACGAGTGAGGCATTGGATTTGACAAAATGTACTTGCTCATTATAATTGCATTGTTGATATAGACTCTAAAACGTCCAAAACGAAATGTGTGGAACTTGTGAAGGTGCAAGACGATAATTTTTTACTCACTCAAAAATCTGCCATGAAACAGCCACGCAGTTGGAGATTTTTTTGCTTAAAAAGAAAAGAAAAGAAGAAACACAATAATTGTTCTGGCTTGCGTGCGGCTAGATCTGTAAGACTGGAAGAGCTCGTAAGAATTCCACCGCAACTGCATGATGAAGGATGATTGAGTCTTACCAAGAGCATTACAACGTCATTGCAGTTATAGGAATAACATCGCCCGACTGGCAAAGGAGACCAGGCGACTGGTAATCATGAGTGCAAGTGACGGAGCCTGAATCAGGTCCTGGAAATTTCCTGAAATGTAGGCCGTGCCGTTTGTTATTGTAAATTCGTGACGCAGATTCACGATCCAAGGTGGGCACACAACTCAGTTCCACCTCACACGCGCCCAGGCTGATGGTCTCTCTTTCCTTGCTTTTGGTTTTGATCACGACCTATTTATCATCCTCGATTGAATCAGTCAGCTATGTCACTGCTGGCCACCAGGAACTCATTAACGCATGCTGACGTACCTTTGCTGTCAAGTGATAAGTGACTGATATGAACTTGGTGTTGCAGGTATCTCCGATGGAATAGTGGTAAGCGCTTTTTGGCCGGGGGATGGTGAGATCCACCTGCCCATTCCATGCAAATGCCGACCGGGTGGTGGCCTTGATGTCTTGTCCAGATGAGGCGCATATCGGAACCTCGACCGCTTGGATAACAGACACGACGGGCTTTGGGGGAGAGCGTAAGCCTGGCTGTAAGCACGTCTTGAGGTTCAACCGGCCATGGCTCCGTGTTGACCTCAGCTTGCGAACAGCTTCTGATAGTGATGTGCTTGATGAAGGGGTCGCAGAAAAGGTAGTGTCTTTTGCTGAAGTGCCTGTCGAAGGAAGCCCTTCGTCGTGCCGGCCAGCCGATTCCTTATTAGAAGTGATGACAGTCCGCTCCAGGGCCACAATTACGCTTTTGAATCTGGAACGGTGTGAATCACTCGTTCCTGGATGGTCGGTGCTGAGCGAGAGGGACGCAGTGACTTGATCTCCACAAGAAATTTGAGCAGGACAAGAGATCGAATAGTTGATCCGAGGGCTGCGAGTGCTGCCATGAATATGAGCCAGAGTTCCTTGAGTGGAGAAGTGGCGGAAGTTGGTGAGGTGAAGTGGATAACACTTGGTGATGCTCTTCTCGCCATCAGAAGGCCCACGGACAACTACTGCAAGAGGAACCTGTTTAACACTTTCACCCCGTCTACCTCGTTCGGCCCACACACAAAAAGAAAAGAAAAAATCGACGGAAGGTCACACCCACCTGCTTCTAACTGCCACCAACTTCTCCAATATTTGTAAGTCATAGAGCCAATAGCAAAGCCAAGCTTATTGGGATCGGTGGCTGAACGCGGCACCATCAACTTCCAAGCGGCTTGATAGTTGTCCGGAGTCATCTCGCATTTTGGTGTGTTCATAGGGATGTCCGGAGGCGGCCAGATAGTCGACACGGTTTCCCACAGGATGTTGAGGTTTCCAGGGAGGTGGGTTTGTTCGAACTGCCTGCTAACCTGGGCCTGTCCACCAACCGCTTCGTAGCATCTCAGCCTGACTAGGATATGAGCCACATTCGACAGCCCGATATTTTTTTCGTCGTCCGGCGTCGTTTCCACTTTGATTGTTCCGGAGACTAAGACCGGCGAAAGTCCCAGATGTCCAGCATGAGGGAAATACTTGTGGCAGTTCCCCCTCTTAGGGATAAGTGTCACCTGAACCATGTGCCCAAAAAACGAGGAACGAAATAATCGAATGGAAGGCCAGCTTGCTCAAAGGGAAACGTTCCTTCGTCGAGCGGAAATGAACATAAATATCACTGCCAAGCAAGAAAATGATGCCTGTCTAGTACGACACGACTAGATAGGATCTGCCGACTGCTCAGACGGAACGCGAAGATCGAGTGGAGCGCACTATATAGTATGGGCCTGATGAAGGATCGGCTGCATACTAGTTGAGATCATTGATCACGAGTGACGAAAGACCAATAAAACATCCAATAGATGAATGGCCGCATCTGGGGACTGACTGTAGTTCGTAATAGTCGATTTCTCTCGGGATGAGTCTCCTCCGGCTGGCTGAGCCGCAGCCGAGCACAGCCATATTTGTTGTGAGAAATAGAGTGCAAAACAATAATTTCTATCTCTCAGTGGAAACTAACTATATATATGACTATATACAAGCATATGGTGCGCCGTAGTCCACTCGCACTGGGATCTGAGTATGCTTATACCTAGGCCCTAACACCCCCCCTGTCGACTACATTGCGGAGACTCCCCTTGAATTTGTGACGTTAATTGGCGTTGTTTTTCCGGCGTAAGAGCCTTGGTGAGAACATCAGCGATTTGTTTGTCAGTAGAAGTCCATGATAGGGTAGCTTTTCCTTCATGCAGCGTTGGGTTTGTTATATAATACTCGCGGTCTGTGTGCCTGGTTCTCCTGTTGGAGTTATCATTTTTACTGACTTTGATAGCCGATTCGTTGTCACAGATAAGATGACCAATGAATGAATGACCCATGACATCTTCAATCAGCTTTTGGACCCAGTGCATTTGTCGCGTCGCCATCCCGAGCGCCATATATTCTGCCTGGCACGTCGAGGCAGCCACCATGTGGAGTCGAGCAATCCACAAGATTGGTACTCCAAGGAACGAGGTAAATGCCATAAGAAGAGCGTTGATATTCTCCTCCCCAGCCCACGTCACTGTAGCATTTAAGTGGCTTTTCGCAGACAGTGGGTATAATATAGAGGTAGTTCTTACTGGAGCCCGCAATATAGTTCACAATGTGCCGTAATGCTTTCCAGTTTCCAGGAGACGGATTGGAACTGAACCTGGCCATGTAGTTGACGGCATAACCAATGTCTGGCCTGGTACCAACTGCCAAGTAGCTGAGGCTCCCCACAAGGGAAAGTCAGTGGATGTCTTGGGATCACCCGGAACATTGTCAGTCGGAGCATGGTATCCAGTTGGCAGGGGCGTGCGGACCACTGATGCCTGGTCCCCGTGTTCATCAAGTATGGTGTTGATCAACTTGTCTTGCCGCATCTTGAAGGCGTTACTGGTCCGCGTTGTCCTTCTAGGTTTTTCTATACGTTTTAGTTTGTCATCCTTATACATATTTCCTCACATATTCTGTACATGCATAGTCTCTCACCAACCCAAGTATGTATTTACATCTCATATATATCCGTCTTCCTCGAAATACATTTACCCTGGGGGAGTTTTCTTCATCATACGTATATTCTAAGATTTGAGCTTCTCAGGTTATGAGCCAGCGCTATCACTAGCAGCTTATTTCTGAATCATTTTTTTAAAAATCTTAATCTTATTAATCATATACATGGACAACACTAGATCAACAGGGTCAGATATTGTTACACCAGATTTCTCGGCTAAAGTTACACCTCCTTGTGGACGTACCGTATTTGGTCGTCCTACCATATTTCACGCGGATTTGTCTTCTGACTCAATCACTTTTCACTCCATTAATGCCCCATTGATTCATCCTTGGTCATGTCTGGAATCACGGATGCTGCTCAATCCTTGACCAGCAACATTTACCCGTTTATCAGCTCCTCAACTTGAATCTAACAACCATCAAAAACAATTTGATGATGGTCCAACAATAACTGAGGCCACTCCAGCCCCCGAAGAACAGGCAAATACTAATTCATCAGTGACTGCAAACAATGCCAGGGATTCTGATCTTCCTCCAGCAAATCTAGAGGCACTTCTAGCTGAAGAGTTGAAACCGTTATGATCTTGTAACCCCCTCTGGGACTTGACAAGGGTTTCCCCAACTGGGGGATTATCTTCAGCCTCTGCACCTTTGTACATTCCCCAGTTAGCAATCTAT
>LAVV01012227.1:18825-29763 GCA_001263375.1 Puccinia sorghi
GGGGGGGGGGGGGGGGTTCAACAAGAGCTTCCTCAATGTTGGTTTCTAGAAACTGACATACAGACACTCATTGTATGGATAATCATTTACAGCCAGGGGCTCCCCCATGCACTTCACTGCTTGCTGATGTTGTGCAGCTGGGAAGTTGATGAGAACAGTGGTAAAGCTTGAGTGAGGGGCCTCAACTGTGCAAGTTCTTCTGAAGACATTCCAGAGAATTTCTTTATGGTCAACCAGTTGGTCAAGTGGACAAAGTACTGATTGCCAAAGGGAAGGGGGAGTCTCCATGGATGATGTCATCATAAAAGTGTGGTGAGCTGCATGCATAAAGGCTTCATGTGTGAAGGGCTACAGACACCAAGCCTGCTTGCATTCAGGCGGTGCAACTTGTTACACAGAGCTCTTTATCCTTTTTCTTTGATATTATTATTTTTGTCTTGATTTCTGGAATAGATATAACTCTCATCACCAAAATCAAAAAAGCTTTAAGCCTAGCCCAATAAATGAACTAATCTCCAATTAATCATTCTTGGCCAATATTCTCTGTGACACTTTTTGAGAAATCCTGACATTCCTTTAGCTCAAGTTCTTTTTCTGCTTGAATTACATGACCTCCTGTCCAATCAAGAGGAAAAAAATACCTCATGGTTTCCAGTTCATTCTTTCTCATGCAAATGTGCCTCTTGTTCACTGACAAGGAAGGAATATCTGACAATTGGACTGGGTAAAATTGATGTTCATGATGATTCTAAATTGAGACACCTAAGCTCTACTATTACATGGGTTGGCTATTGTGCATTAGTTAGAAGAAACTATTGGGAACAGAATTCATGATCAAGGTGATATGAATCTGTGAATCCTGACTGGAAAGAAGAGTTAAATACCTAAGAAAGGAAAATCCAGGTGGATCAGTAGTCTATCTTGAAAGTCAAGCCACTATCCTGTCAAATTACAGGCTGAGGAAAATTTAAACCAGAATAATACAAAATTCAAATAAATCAGGATTTGGTTAACCCAGGTTTAACTAGAAAAACTTAACATTCTGGCTAGTGAAAATTAAATCTATGGGAACTTAAGCTGAGGATTAAGAAAATTTTGAATTTTAGCCACCAGGGAAATCTTCTTGAAACTTGTAAAGGAATTGCTATAGAAATTAAAAAGAGTCCCTTTGTACTTCTTCTGGCACTTGATATGCAGTTCCAAGAAAGTTCCACTCACTGGGGCAAATTTACAGGAATCATATCCCAATTTTGCCAAAAAATTACCCCTGAAGAATGGTAATTAGAAATATTGTGCATGCCCACCACCAAACTTAGGCTGAAAGGGGGGTGAGTCAGTGTCCTGCAATACAATAAAATTGGACAAAAAAAAGAAAGAGTCCCATCAAGGCCAAATTGTGTCACACAGTAATCATCAGGATCTTCAACGTGACAAGAAACTAATTTTTTATGTTCAAACCCAATCCATCAAGAGATTTAATCTTTCCTCTTGATTCAAAAAATTTGAATTTAAATTTTATTTGTAATATAATAGCTCTACTCTGGAATGCTTAGATAGAGTAATCTTAAGATCAATCCAATATATCTCATATATCAACTCAATAAATCTCATATCTCAGCTAGAAGAATGTAAATATCATTTCAGTATATCTCATATTGTTTCCAGAAAATCCAAATTGGCTTACATATATATATGGGTAAATACACCCATGTAGTCTATTATGTGGTTTATTTGATATAACAGGTTTTATTCAAGTAATTTTATTGACTTGGTGTGCTATATTACATTTAAGCCTTCTATCCATGAAACTTGAAACCAATTTTACTTGAGTTTACAAAAGGAATAGTAACTACTTATCAGCATACTCCTAGAGTAGACTAGTATCCAGATGAAAAAAAAAATTAATACCTTATCTCTCAAGGCTAGAGCATGTAGAAGCAGCCCCTCTGTTCCTCAGTTATTCCTCTGTGGAAAATGCACACAGAGAGTATTCCAGTTTACTAATCTCCAAGAGGAGGTTTTGCATCAGAATATACCAAGATCATCCACATTTTCTCTCAAAGTCCATTTGTGCTTTTCCAACATATACACCAAAACACCTTACCAACTTTCAGATACTTGTTGTTGTCAGGAGGATCCTTATGTAGTAAGTCTCCTCTGTATTGTTTTCCTTCCTTCTCTCTATTCTATACCCTAGGGAACTTCATATAACTCTGGATTCAACAAGCCCACCCCCTCTTTCTAGAGGTGTGGTTCCAACTTCTCCCTCACAAATCTAGAGTCAAGTCTGTGGTAGACTGAGTCCCATGTATTCAGGAAGAATCATGTAAGAGTTCCTCACTGAAACTACCAAGTTTTACTCACCAACTCTACCTCATTCATTCTGGTAATCTGATGGTATATTTAAATGATGTTCTTCCCAAATATACAAACATTTATTTGGTAGGAATTCATCAAGGCATCCACCCAAATATTTTAGATGTTGTTTTTTTCAGGAGATTAGTTTCTCATTAGGAATCACAGGGCTTTGATTTGATGATATTTTGGGATTTTCAGGAACCTAACTGCCTGGGATGATTGAAAGGGATTTTTCCAATATATTGTTTTTCTTTTTTTTCCAGGTTGTGTGAGGGATGTTGCAAAGGATTTTGTGCTCATATTTACAAATGCTTTGTGCACTGAAAAAAAAAAAAAAGCTCAGCCTGCAACATGCAGAAAGTCCCAGGAAGCTTCTTTTGTTACTAAAACCATTCTCCCAAAGTGATTCAACCAAGATTTGATGCACAGTCACTTTGCAGACTGAACAGCGACTGTGCCAAACCCTATACATATGCAAACATGTGGATTTTGGATGGCATATTGGCTGAAGCATCCTGCATGTCAACTGCAGGCAGTTGAGAAAGTCTTTTTTTTCAGTGTTGTATTTCTGAAAGCATTTAAGATTCATTTTTTTTTCTGAGAAAGAATGATAAAAAAACCCTCTTGACTGAGGAGTTATCAAGTCCTTTACCAACACAAATGCTTGGAGCTTTGCTATTAATGGGTTGATGTTCAGGATTGCTTTTTCAATAATTTGGGAAGACAAGTCTGTAAGCATTGAGTCCCTCACCAGTTCGTGGCACAAGCATTCTAGGACCGACAGGTGTTGAATTGCAATCTAGTCAGGAAAACGGGGGACGGGAGAAGAGAGATCTCTCTGTAAGTACAAAAATACATGATAGGGTTCTGAGGAGTGATGAAGTAGAAGGATAAGGAGGTGCTTACCTAGATGGAAGAGAAGAGATCTCTGCCGTCTAGGTGAGGAGGAAGAGATCAGCTTAAGGCTAGATTCACCTGTGACACCCTTGTGAAGCCCACAAGGAGAGGGGGGGGGGGTTACAAAGGCTCCAATCAGACTTTGGAATGAGCCAAATAATACAATTTTGACCTGAATCAGATCTCCAAACAGAAAACTTGGACATGTAAATCTTTTCAATAATGCTGGACGTTTCAGCAAAGGAGACCAAATTTGGTCAGAGTAAAGTAATAATACATTTTATGAGACATAAATCAGAAAACATTTGTGAATCTATATGTGAATAATCAAAATGAGCTGGTGGTTCAGCACTGCAGCTGTTCATGCTTGGCAGATGTTTCTTGATCTTTGTGTCTTACAGTCTGCCAAGATACTACTTTGAGTTACACAGTTCATGATTGCTGCAGAAGATTTCTGAGCTCAACCCAATGGATACAAGACTCATCCACCCAAATTTTATTTTCCTTCTTTTCCATTTTCAACACCTTCAAGATTTGATTGGCCACTACAAATCCTGGCACTTCTGCTCTTACCATCACTGCAATCACCTTTTCTGCTATTTAGCTATTTTTTCATTTCTTGCAAGGTGGAAATAACATGAAAGTGATGGTAATGATACTGCATATATTTAAGACAAATATTCTACCCCTTTTTTCCTTATATTTTTCAGATTCACAGATGCCAAGGTCTGCAAACTTTTAGCTACAAAGGCTAGATGATAAAAAAAATTCAAGAGATGTGTTGGCAATTTAATTAAATTTTTGATGTGTTTTTGAAGGGTGGGGGTATTTTCTAGTTAAGAAAAATATAAAGAAATGGGTGCTGAAATGGCCAAAAATGTGGAATAAATATCCCAGAGGGGCCTTCACTGCAAGAAAAACTCACTCAACTGCCTGCAGTAGACATGCAAGTTGCCATTTTGCACAAAGGCTAGTTGAACATCAACTGCCTGAATACTTGTAGCACTGCAAGCAGAGGGTTTTTGGGTTCCCTTAAATGCAAGAAAAACTCACTCAACTGCCTGAAATTGAAATCCAAGTTGCCTTTGTGCACAAAGGCTATTTGCATTTCAACTTCGGGCAGTTGAGTGGGTTTTTCTTGCAGTGCTCTATATCTCAGGACCAGATGTGAAGTTGAGTATAAACTGATTTTCTGCGGACTGCAAGCAGTAGTTTTTGGGGTTCCCAGGGTTTTTTTTTTGAGAAAGAGGAAGGATTCCAAGAAGAGATACTCACTCATGAATAATCTTGGGAAGAAAATCCTTCAAGAAGCGCACAGGCAGGGTCTATGGGGGTTCTGGAAAAATCTTAAGGGTTTTCTGAGAAACTTTGAAGACTTATGATACCACACACTAGCTTTTTCCTAGAGGTGGCACTGGATAAATCTTGTTCTGGGTCTACAATCACTGGGGAACAAGCTCTAGGGGCAAAGAGGCTCTTTTAAAGACTGTTCTGGGGCTTCTGAGTGAAAACCAAGTCTTGGAGATGAGTGGTAAGTTCTCCTGTGTAGATCTTGGTGATGTGGGATCTGTAACAGATGTGGTCCACAGCTACTGATCAATTGTAGAGGATCTACTGTTATTTATATTGAAGCCAATCCCAGGCTAATATGTATATACTCTTAGGCTATTATATATTTTCTCATTGTTTCATTGCTATGGGAATGATGTAAAATTACCATGGGATCAATTTCTTTATAATTATTCTATTTGTAGTCCACTTTATTCAACTGATTATTTATATACATGTGAATATGTAGTTATTAAGTGAGTAGATCTTCTTGAAACTTGTAGACTCTTCTAGAGCCAACTGTGGGCCGCTAAACTACACTACAGGGCCAAAATACATAGCGGCCTTTTTTTTTTCCGCCAACACTGTAGTGTTAGCGGCGCTACAGGCCGCTACGCTGTGTTATGCTACGCTACAGTGCTTGTAGCGGCTATTTTCTGCTACAAAGCGCTGTAGCTTAGCGTAACAAGGCCTTTTTTGGGCCTTGTTCCTTTAGCGTCAGCGCAAAAATACTAATGGCTACGACAAAATTTATTAGCTGTTAGCGGTTTTAAGCTACACCACGCTGCGCTAACGCTAAGCGTAGCGTAGTGGGCCCACCGTTGCTAGAGCTCTTTGAAAGCTTGTTATATTTTATTGTAAAATTTATAGGCCTAGATTTAAGGTTGATCTATTACTTCTGCTATGATAAAGTAGTAGAAGGAGTTGGTTTTTTTCTCTAGGGTTCAGTGGATTACCCTAAGTTATGTTAGGAGTAAAATGAAATGGAATAAAGATATTTTCTGATTATATATTCCTAAGTTTATTTTCTTGAAATGTGTTATGATTTTAAATTTTCCTGATGCTATGTTAGCCTAAATATGTATTACTCTTTGTATCTCTCTTTGTCAAGCCTCTGCTTTTAGCTTCCTTTTCCAATGAAAATATGCTAATTGGAGTTGTATTTTTTCTGGATGCTCTCCAAAATGGTGTAAAGCTCAGAAGTGTCAGTGAAGAACCTTTGCTAAGTGAAGAAAGTGATGAATGAGGAAAAATATACCTTTCAATGGTTCTATCCACTAAAAAAGCCCTCCAATCTCAGATTGGAAGGTTTAATAGAGTGATAGGAATTCTTCATCAAGATAATACTGTTGTTTGGAAGTGGATGAGTGATGTAAGTTAGTTTTGGTGATGATATGTGTGTGGGGGTGCTGATAATGTTAATGAAGGGGATTTGATATAGATTGATGACATGTGAGAGTTGATTATGATGGTTTTAAATAGTATTTAGTGTTATGAGGAGTTATGTTTTGATGAGGGTGAATAGCCCAGTTGGCCAAGGAACCTTTAAGTTCTATGAATTTTGATCTGAGATTGAGCCAAGGGCCTTAATGGGTCAGATGAAAGGTTTTTTACAATGTCTTACGGTGTAAAAATTCTAAATTGAGTGGCTGCTAATATAATAGAGTGACCATATGGATGGTGTTATAGGGGACAAGGTACTATTGTGGGTCTGATTCCACAATCTTGTCAGGAAGAGGGAAGCAACTGGAGGAGAGGCTCCTTATATATACAAGGGTGAGGGGGTTTAGCTACAAGGGGGACAAGCACAAGAAAATGAGGCTGTGTCTGCACTGCCTTTGCACGGCCACTTTGCCACAAGGATGTGCTTCACTACTTATGCATAGCCATAAGGATGTTCTGGTAGATTATGTATATGAGAATGGCTTAAGATAAGTGAAAAAACTGCCATTCAGCCCAAGTTGAATGGCAGTTTTTTCACTGCCAGTGGATGCAGTCAAATGAGCAGAGAATGCCAGGGAAGCCTCTCTTGGCTCAAATATTGAGAAGTTGTTCTAGATGATTGGGATTTGGTTTACAGAGATGCTCTGATTTGTAGGGAGAGAAAATCTTTTTGAAAAAAGGTACATCCTTTTGAGTGATGTGGTTTTGGATATTTGAAGGTATTTGTTGTTACAGTCTCCAGCAGCACTTTACACAAGAAGCTTAATGCTGCAAGATCTTCACAACTGGTTGGAGCCCCAATTTGCCAAGCACGTCTGCCCAATAAAATATGCATCATGATTTTGAACTGCTTGCCTGATCCTCAAGAAGAGGCTGATTCATTCCAAAGCGGAACTGGAATTGGATTTCATTGTATAGGCAATTGTTGAAAAAATAGTGATTATGAAGCTGTAGAAAGCTTCCTTTAAAATCTTTGCTGATTTTTGGCTTCTTTCCAGGTCTTGATCCGCCATGAGAAGGAATAGCATCTGCTATATTCTGTTTGATGTTGAATAATAGATTCACAAATTCAAGAAAAAGGTTGTGTCAGCTGTTTGAGCTGGCCAGTCAGTGTTGGTGCCTGACAAGAAGCTGGAGTAACACATCCTGTTCATTGGCCTTGTTTGTGGTTTCCAGTGCATCATTGGTTGTATTTTTCGGTGGACTACAGGGGGATATCTGGTTGATGGAGTTTCACAAGCTTGATAGGCATCTTCAGAAGCTACGGGTTTGGTGTGTGTCCCACTTGAGGTGCCATAACTGTGCCTCAGCTTGTTTTTACACAAATTTAGCAGCTGAAATAGCAGCTAGTGGTGGTGATGGTCTGAGTAAGGGTCCTTGAGTTCCTTTGGTGATCTGGTTGGTTCTGTCCTGAGGAATGAATTTTTTTTCTCAGTTCCATTTCAAGGTTGGGTGGGCTTCAAATTGAATATTTATTCAATTTGAACTTTGAGCTAGAAAATGATTATGTTTTCAACCTTGAATATAAAAGTAACACAACACAACTACTCCACACTGTATGACTATTTTGAATATCCTTTCAATCCTCTGGATATTTTCCTCCCAGGTAAAAGACATGATAATGATTTCATCAATGTAGCTGATGACCCATTTCTCATCTAATTCTTTCCTGAAATCAGTGTCTATCATTCTTTGAAAATGGGAATGGGTGTCCTTGATTCCAATGGAAATCCTCAATTATTCATAAATACCTTTGTGAAGGATGACTCTCAAGAACTTTATAGATTCTTCAGCTATCAAATTCTGGTGGAACTCTATAATGACATCCATGCTGGTCAGGAATTTTGCTTTGGATACCTGAGAGTCTCACTATTACCAAATTTCCTCAAAACATTCAATCTGACCTCTCCTCAATATTCTCTTCTAGGGCTTCTCTGCTCTTGGGACTAGCAGGATATAGAGGCCTCCTCAGTAAGGCAGGATAAGGTCTCTCCAATGTAAGCTTGATCTGGAACTCATCTAGAGCACCATAATTGTCAATGACCAAGATCATGTGGTGATCCTTGTGGTTTTTTTCATATTGAATGGAACCACATTCAGAAACTGCTACTACTAGTCCTTCATCTACATCAGAGAGATGATTGTCAACTTCCATGTCCATATTGTTTATTCTATTTATCCTTTTGGAGCACTCTCTGGATAAATGACCTGATTGTTTACAAAAGTGACATAGATTCTTTCCTTGAGTGTGCTGAGGATTATTAAAAACCGTTAATTTCTTCAAATAAAATATTGCTCTGGTTTGGAAATTTACATCTTCTTACTCTGCTATTACTCATACCAAGAGCTTTGGTTAATTTGTTGGAAATAGTTCTGGGTCCTCTGCTTCATAGCTCTGTCTAGGATTTATTAAATGATGATAAACATTTCTAAGTTCATATCAGAAGCATCCTCCTTGTACCCACTCTTCCACAGCATTCTCAAGGTTCCCTGGGCCTGCTTGAGAATCCTTTCACATATAGCACCACAAGTGTCTGAATGTTGGTTGCTAGCAACCAACATTGAGGAATCTCTGGTTGAAGCTCCTCTCTTTCTGGAGGCACTTCTTTGTTTTCAGTCACTGTGCACTGGAGTTTTTCAAGGAGCTTGGACCTAGACTTGGCTGAGCTCCTGAATGTTGCTTGCTAGCCAGGGACCCAAATATTTTTATGGTATAAGGCAATCATTCAATTCAGTTTGGAATGCTCTGAGCCTCTCACATTGGGTGTTGAACCATTGATGAACTTTGGTGTTGTCTAATTTGAATTAATCCTTTCCAAATTTTAGTTGCATCTTCCACTTCCAATTAGGGGTACCAAACTTATTCCTGATAGTATGTTTCCACCATGCCCCGTAATTTTTACTGTGGGAATTCCTCATACCTAGGTACCAGTTCTCAGAAGTATCATTGAACAGGCCAGTGAGTCTACTGACAATCATATCATCCTGCATGCAGTAGTCTTCCACAAAAACATCTATGTGTTTCAACCAAAATTCATGGTTGTAAGTTAATTCCCCTGCAAATTTCTCCCAATCATTAGTGTTGGGCATAGCCCTACTTAATTATTTTTTCATTTCTGGGTCTATTCCACTATATGATAAAAATGGGAAATATTCTGGATCTGCGGAATCATCATCAGATGGATTCTTCCTGTGGGGATGATCAGGGGGTATCACTCAAACCTTTGAGGACAGGAATAATTCTGTTAGATTCACTGCAAAAAAAACTTTTTCAACTGCTTGCAGTTGACATGCAGAAATTCCTGTGAAGCTTCTGTTGTTACTGCAGCATTTCTCCAAGAGTGATATAACCAAGTTTTGTGGCACAGTAACTGTGCAGACTGCACAGTGACTGTGCCAAAACATCTACATATGCAAATAGGTGGAGTTTGGATGGCAGCTTGGCTAGAGCATGCTGCATGTCAACTGCAGGCATGTTATGGCATTGTAACCCTCTCTGGGACTTTCCAGGGGTTTCCCCAACTGGGGTATTATCTTCAGCCTTTGCACCTTTGTACATCCCCCAGTTAGCCATCTACATTCTCAACCTTGACCATAACAGATGCAACTTAAGATGCTCAACAATCCACCAAATGTTTGGCTATGGTGCAAACAGTCATCTTGGAAATTTACTCTATGTATGCTCCCACTCAGTCTCCTTCTAATGCGACATCAAATTCCTCAACACCCACAACCCAGAAAATTGATGAAAATAGCTTTTGGTTTCTCCAGTACATGAATGGGTCTAGTGCCTTCAGAATGATGCACCTGGCGCCAAGTTGGACCTTGAACTTGAGGAAAAAAGAAATTGGAATTACTGATGATCAACACTTTTACATAATTGATTGGTGGAAGATGAATAAATACCGCTTCCCCACACTCTCAAAAGTGTCAAAAGTGGTTCTGATGGCTCCTGCAACATCTGTGGCCTCAGAATCAGCCCTCTCAACAAGGCAAAGAATGCTTGATGATGACAAATTCTGCCGGAAAGGGGAGGGTGTTGAGACACTTTTGGGTGCTGAAGATTGGATCAGGGTACATCAAAATTGGAAAATTGTTGCCTTTTTTCTATGTACACTGCTTGTAAAAAGTTGTTTGGATTTCAATTCATTCATTTTCTCTTTTCCTACATTTTTCCTTTCTTCATGTGGCCTGCAGGCTGCCAGAAGGCTACCTGCTAAACAGCCGGGTAGCCCACCTGTCTTCTGGCTGTGCTAGGCGCAGCTGGGGAGCCTCTATTTATGTCTGATGACGGGCAAGTGTTTGGGTTGGACAGCAAAATCAGTGGTTTACACCTGTCCCAGCCTGTTGTAAATGAGAGAATGTTAAGCCAGGAAAGCCTACAGCCAGCACAAATCCACCCAATTACCACCCCTAGAGCTGTGTGAGCTGGAATTTATCTTTGGGAAAACCCCGTTTTTTTCGAAAAAAAAAACCTAGGTTTCTGTCCAGGTTTTGCTG
This sequence comes from Puccinia sorghi, assembly GCA_001263375.1. Taxonomy (NCBI): domain Eukaryota; kingdom Fungi; phylum Basidiomycota; class Pucciniomycetes; order Pucciniales; family Pucciniaceae; genus Puccinia; species Puccinia sorghi. The sequence goes on from LAVV01012227.1 coordinate 29,353, forward strand.
TGTTTGAGAACATTTTGCCTATGCGTACTACATGTACATACACACACAGGCAAGATTGGGTCATAAAGGCACAAACTGTGCAGAAATGGGTTTTTGCCATGTTTTTGTTTTTTTTTTTTAAAAAAAAAACTTGAGGTTTTTTTTAAAAAAAAAAAAAACACTCTGACGCCAGCTCTATCAGCTCTGACGGCTTGCAGTTCAGGTGGAGCTGGCCGGGCCAGCTCCACATTTTTTTATTTTAAAAAAAACCAATGATCAATGCCAACTTATTATTCATGTGGAATGCCATGCTGAAAAACAAGGAATGTGATGAATTTTTCCTGCTATGAGATTTCCACCCACACTGCCAAGGTGATTGTGTCAGATTCCCACATCTGGCATTATGTCAGATGAAAAAGTCTGATATTATAT
>LAVV01012238.1:0-11929 GCA_001263375.1 Puccinia sorghi
AAAAAAAAAAAAAAAAAACCGCCAATGAACACATTGGTAAAACTTCGATCTGCCAGCTAACAAATACCCATTTCTTTTGACTCTTGCATGGCTTGCTTGTTGTATTGCATCAATCGGGGCAACAGAAAGAAGAAGAAAAAAAATACAACACAGCTGATATACAAAAAAAAAAAAGTTGATGATTGAGTATAAGGGATGAGGACGAGTAAGAGGGGATATAACATGAAGAGATGTGTGAAGAGCCATAAAAAAGGGGAAAAAAAGTACAATATTTAGTAATACAAACTGGTGGAAGACTTGAGATAGTTGATAGCAATCACGGATGAGCAGAGAGGTGTGGAGTGGTGGTGCAGGATGGATAGAATTGGGGATAAAATTCGGGAGACAGGTACATGTGAGACATGCGCGAAACTGCACAGAGAGACGCGCCACGTAATGAAAAAAAAAATCACCGTGAATGAGCACTAACATGCAAAGCGAGAGCTAACAAAAGAAGAAGAAGAAGAAGGGTATCGGAGAAGTAGTTATGGGGTAGCAGGATGTAGGTGAGAGAGAGGATAGACGGGGGAAGAAGCAGGCGAAGGGTCTGGAAGGGCGGAATCCGAATCATCATCGTCGTCGTCGTCGGAGGGGAATGAGGAGGAAGCGGGAGGAAAGCGGTTGGGGAGGGGTGAATTGGAGGGGGGAATGAAGAGGGGTTTGAAGTGTTTATTGATGATGCGGTCCTTGTCGAAGTTGATGAACCAGGGCTTAGCGAGGAGTTGGTCGAGACTAGAGATGCGTTGTGACGGCTCCTTCGCTAAAAGCCCTACCATCACCGCCCGGCATCCCGACGTCAATTGCTGAGGCAACCGCGGCTTCACGTGCATCACAGAATGTAGTAGCGCTGGTAGGTCCTTCGACAGTCGTGCAAACGGCGCTTGGCCGTCTAGACACTCGAATAGACACGCCCCAAGGCTGTACCTAAACAAACCAATTTTTTTTTTCTTCTCCTCAGTATATTCTTTCTTTGAAGGGCGGAATATATATCAGAGGAAATGTAAGAAAAAATAATAAGAAGAAAGAGCATATATACCAATCTACACGATAATCGTATTCCTCCCTGCGGACGATTTCGGGGGCGATGGTATGAGGGGTGCCACAGATGGAAGAAGCGAGTCTTCTGGAGGGGATAGTAGAGAGGCCAAAGTCGGTAATTTTGAGATGGCCGTCGTTAGCGAGGAGGATATTTTCAGATTTAAGGTCGCGAAAGATGATGCCGCGAGAGTGAAGATGGTCGAGAGCGCAGGCGAGTTCGGCGGCATAGAGACGCGTCTGGGGTTCGCCGAGAGGTCCGTGGGTTAGCACGTGTTGGTAGAGGTTGCCGCCGGCGACATATTCGAGTGGAATCAGGTACCAACCGGGGCCGCACCTTGCATGCCCCTTGAGATGCGCAAAGAACGGGAAGTTTCGGTCCAGCCGACGCAGACTGCTGAGCTCCGTCGCTACCATCTTGCCCACTACTCCCTCCCCGCCCTCCGTCGTCCCGCCCGTGATTCGGATCGCCTTCAACGCGCACATCTCTCCCCGCTTCTTCCGCCGTACCAGCCAGACCTGGCTCGTGCTTCCCTCCCCTATCTTCCCCAAGAAATCATACACTTCCGTTACCCCCGTCATCTTCGCAAACGCCATCGCCTCCGCGCCACTGTTCATTTTGGGGAGTGTGTAGCTGTTCATCTCTTCTTCTGCTAATCATATGCTGTGTCACCTCCTCAGCAATCTTCTTTTTGCTGTTCTTCCGTTTTGTGTGTGAAACGGTTAAGCCGACCAAGACAAATGGTAAGTGCTTTTCTTATATTCCTATTTATGAAATGTGTGAGGATGTGATGGACTTGTAGAGAGAGAAGAATGGATGACTTTTATTTTTATTTTTTATTGAAGGTGAAGTGAAGCTGAGAGAGTGGATTGAGAGGTGTGCGAGTGAAAGAGCGAGTGAGGATCGGCGAGTGCGTGAAAAGCGAGAAACAGAGAGAGAGAGAGAGAGAGAGAGGGCTGAAAAGGGAGAGGCGGGGGAGAGGCCCTTGCGGCTTATTTTAATAAATTATAAAGCAAGACTTGTGGCGGTGGTATGACGGGAAGAGAGATCAGTGATGAGATGAGCGTGAAAGAAAAAAAGGAAGAAAAAAAAAGAAGAAAAAAAATGGGGAAAGTCAGAGCGGGATACGGATTGGGTTGGAATTCGATCGCGGGGGGAGAGAGCCGGGCAATGTGGATGTGCGAGTGGTGTGCAAATGAGCATGGAGGGCCAAACTGGCCGCACACCGAAGTCTGTCGGTCTTCTATCAACCTCGTCCGCTCGCTGACTAACCTCGCGGATAGGGGTATTAATACCGATGATGGCACGAGATCAACTTTTTTGTTTTTTTTTTTGAAGGTGGCCGGTCAAGGTTGGTCGTTTCCCGGATATTAAAGTATGAATCCTTCGGTGTCACTGTGCGCCAGTTGTGTGTGTCTGTTTGCTCTTCGCACTTCTTGCTCGAGATCGCAGCTCCTTCTTGTAATTCCCGCTAGCTTTTCTTCTCGGACTCCTCTGTTATGTCTGCTCATCGTAGCAATGGCGCTAGCCTAACACAATCCCCTCGTTGCAGAGAGCCGAGTAACCCTACGCCGCGCCTCGCGAAGCGACGGAGGAGCGCTTCGCGCCAGCCAAGGTCACCAGGCCCTCCGATCGAGGGACTTGTGTCATGTTTGTTAGGGGATGTGGTATAGAAATTCTTGCATTCAAAATATTTGAAAAAGTAGACGCTGTTGAACGTGTGTTGTCATGTTTACGTAGATAAATATTTACCTCGATTATCTGAAGCACGAGAAGAGACTGTCTTCTTGGTTTTTGGGTTTCGGGTACATACACTCCAAGCTGCGGTGAGAATCTTGGATCTTCAGCTAAAAGAGAAAAGAAAAGGCAAAGGTCATGGATAGTTCATATGCTTGTGTCATGTCCACTTCTCGACAGGAGTGCCTTCTTTCTTCTTTTTCTACAACATGAATTTATATGGCTTGCTCGGGATCGTCCATCTCTTAAAACCATGCTACAATATGTATACACAAGCACCACAACGCCTTGCCCGGGCACAGAACAAGCGTTCTTCTCTCCCTTCATGAATCTTGATTGTGAGCCACAGTACTCCTGACATGTATAGTCAACCTCGGTAACTTGTCTATTTTGAATGGGTGTATTGTATACCCATGACTTCTCTCTTCTGCCAATTGATCGTCATACAAACTTCAACAGTTGTGACAATTATTATTTTGCTGAATCGTCATGACTCTTAACGTGACCTTTTGGCTGCTTAAGAGCATCCGCATCGGTGGCTAAATCCGCGCGAGCTAAGGGATTTATGTGAGGACCACGGAACTATGTTCTTCCTTTTGTGACTGTGAACCTTTACTCGAGAGAATAAGATCGTCAAAACGTTTTAACTTTACCTATTCCGTCAGCTATTTGATTTTATATGATCATGACTTGAGGATTTATAAGGGTCTTTGATTTATTGTAAAGGTTTGATATAAACGTGGATAAATTCCTTTGATGCAAAACGAGAAACAAAAATAATCGGATAAAGAAAAAGAAGACAGACAGTGTAGATGATGATGGATAATTCAGGTTAATCCAGTGGCAAGAACACTTGAGCAGAGCTACTGTGTTGATATATTTATAAGTAATAAATAGTCAAGCAGTATGGCTTATTCTGGGTTAGTAAAATTGTCTCTGGGGGACAATCCAAAGAAGACAAGGCCTTTTTATATTGAAGAAGGCCTCAGAAGCGCTCAAGGGAAGCACTATTTATATTGAAGAAGGCCTCAGAAGCGCTCAAGGGAAGCACTACAATATCCCTGGTGAACTGGTAGAGTTCTCAGGAGTTTACAGGGGTACCATGAGGCGTAACCAGGGCATTATGGAGCATATGGAAGTCCTCGTGGTGTCTTGGGAAAGCTCTGAGGCATTTTAGAATGTTCTAGCAGTGTTATGGGCGCACTCAAATGCCTTACCATGTGTATGGTATTCATGGAGATTAATTTAAGTTAAGGATGAATTAGTAACACATGATAAGAGCACTGTTTGATTAGGTTAAGTTCAACAATCATGTGCTATAATTCATTTGTACCATTTGTTACGCCTGATTAGTGCACAGCTTGGTTAAGTTAATTTTTACTAATCATGTGGTAACTCTAATACCATTTAGTCTATGTATATAGAGCAAATTATATCATTTGGGAGCGCTTTTACAGCTCCTATCTTCTGGGTAAAATGTGGTTCTGATTCAATATCCATTTATGATATGAATATTCAAGTCATTCCACATTCTTTATGCGTAATTCAGAGCTGATTATTAAAGGAATAATAATTATAGAATTAGTTATTCAATTATAACACAACTTATATAAGTATAAACCTCTGATCCAGCTCTTTCATCTATTCTTATTATAATGTATTCAGTCCTTTTCTCAGTATATTGTATAATATTATTCTCCTCAATAATTATTGATAATGCATAAAAATTCTTGTTAAGGCTGATTAACAACATCTCTATCATTCACTGTATTATTTCTTATAATAAAAGGAAGTATGAATATTATTACAGACTTCTAACGTCATGACAGACTTGTAACCTCTTGGGGAATATTAGGTATGGTGATATTACCTCTGGGGTTGACAACCCTCAAGTTTCCTCCCCAATCAATCAAACCACCACAAACCCCCCTGAACCCCCCCAAATCCACCCCAAGGAGTCTCCAAACTCCACAAGACCCCCAGGAAGAAGCCACCATCAACCCATTGATCCTTGAACTAACTCAAGAATTCATTAAAAATCTCCCAAAAAAACACAGAAAAAGAAGAAAAAGAAATTGATACTGCTAGTGAAGACAGCAGCCACCGTGAGAGCCCTGAAAAGAGATCCCCAAGCCCGCAGGAACTTTCTGAGAAACATCCTGAGCCCCATCAAGACACCAATAAATCAGAAAATCAAAAACTTCAATCAGTTCAACATGAAAAAACCATTGAAGAATGTCTATAAATCCTGGAGAATCTGCAAGACAATGATGATTAAAAAAAATCTGACAATCTATCTGAAGACCCTCAATAAATTTCAGCCCCTCCCAATGGTATTTTTTCTGACCCTCATGGGGATCTCAAAACTTCAATCAAATATTTTTCTTGGGAGAATGGCTATGCAATTGTCCTGAAAAGGTCTGTTTCTGGAAAAGGTTTGATCTTCAAGTGTGACAGGTAAGCTCCTCCTTTTTCAGAGGTTTTATTTTTATTTTTTTTCAATAAAATCAATGCTCATCATGTTTCCTCTCCTTCTTTTTTGGTCTTATGCATCTAGGGGTGGAACCTCAACAAAGAATAACCATAAATGAGACACTCGCAACCAAAACATTACCCACTTGATCAACTGTCCTTTCTCTGCACCAGGACCAATCAATAAGCACCTGATGACAAGTGACATGAGGCTACTCAATTGATTCAATTTAGTAGCCTGATTTCACTTGTCATCTGGTGATCATTAATTGGTCCTGGTGCTGCCTCTGCCTATTTTAGGAAAGCCAACCACTGGAATTCCTCTGTCTCAAATCCCAATCCCAATCACCAACACTCTCTAGACCCCACTGCCCACACTGTCAACAGAATAATCACTGATGAAATCTATGAAGAAGTGAAGAAGATTGGTGACGCTGGACTGAAGCCCTCTGCTATTCTGGAAGCAATCAAGAAGACTCCCCCAAACATGACAATCCTTGCCACCATCTCCACCATCTACACTGCAAGAAAGAAAGCTCAACAGCAAATGCTTCAAAAAAAAAAAAAAAAAAACCGCCAATGAACACATTGGTAAAACTTCGATCTGCCAGCTAACAAATACCCATTTCTTTTGACTCTTGCATGGCTTGCTTGTTGTATTGCATCAATCGGGGCAACAGAAAGAAGAAGAAAAAAAATACAACACAGCTGATATACAAAAAAAAAAAAGTTGATGATTGAGTATAAGGGATGAGGACGAGTAAGAGGGGATATAACATGAAGAGATGTGTGAAGAGCCATAAAAAAGGGGAAAAAAAGTACAATATTTAGTAATACAAACTGGTGGAAGACTTGAGATAGTTGATAGCAATCACGGATGAGCAGAGAGGTGTGGAGTGGTGGTGCAGGATGGATAGAATTGGGGATAAAATTCGGGAGACAGGTACATGTGAGACATGCGCGAAACTGCACAGAGAGACGCGCCACGTAATGAAAAAAAAAATCACCGTGAATGAGCACTAACATGCAAAGCGAGAGCTAACAAAAGAAGAAGAAGAAGAAGGGTATCGGAGAAGTAGTTATGGGGTAGCAGGATGTAGGTGAGAGAGAGGATAGACGGGGGAAGAAGCAGGCGAAGGGTCTGGAAGGGCGGAATCCGAATCATCATCGTCGTCGTCGTCGGAGGGGAATGAGGAGGAAGCGGGAGGAAAGCGGTTGGGGAGGGGTGAATTGGAGGGGGGAATGAAGAGGGGTTTGAAGTGTTTATTGATGATGCGGTCCTTGTCGAAGTTGATGAACCAGGGCTTAGCGAGGAGTTGGTCGAGACTAGAGATGCGTTGTGACGGCTCCTTCGCTAAAAGCCCTACCATCACCGCCCGGCATCCCGACGTCAATTGCTGAGGCAACCGCGGCTTCACGTGCATCACAGAATGTAGTAGCGCTGGTAGGTCCTTCGACAGTCGTGCAAACGGCGCTTGGCCGTCTAGACACTCGAATAGACACGCCCCAAGGCTGTACCTAAACAAACCAATTTTTTTTTTCTTCTCCTCAGTATATTCTTTCTTTGAAGGGCGGAATATATATCAGAGGAAATGTAAGAAAAAATAATAAGAAGAAAGAGCATATATACCAATCTACACGATAATCGTATTCCTCCCTGCGGACGATTTCGGGGGCGATGGTATGAGGGGTGCCACAGATGGAAGAAGCGAGTCTTCTGGAGGGGATAGTAGAGAGGCCAAAGTCGGTAATTTTGAGATGGCCGTCGTTAGCGAGGAGGATATTTTCAGATTTAAGGTCGCGAAAGATGATGCCGCGAGAGTGAAGATGGTCGAGAGCGCAGGCGAGTTCGGCGGCATAGAGACGCGTCTGGGGTTCGCCGAGAGGTCCGTGGGTTAGCACGTGTTGGTAGAGGTTGCCGCCGGCGACATATTCGAGTGGAATCAGGTACCAACCGGGGCCGCACCTTGCATGCCCCTTGAGATGCGCAAAGAACGGGAAGTTTCGGTCCAGCCGACGCAGACTGCTGAGCTCCGTCGCTACCATCTTGCCCACTACTCCCTCCCCGCCCTCCGTCGTCCCGCCCGTGATTCGGATCGCCTTCAACGCGCACATCTCTCCCCGCTTCTTCCGCCGTACCAGCCAGACCTGGCTCGTGCTTCCCTCCCCTATCTTCCCCAAGAAATCATACACTTCCGTTACCCCCGTCATCTTCGCAAACGCCATCGCCTCCGCGCCACTGTTCATTTTGGGGAGTGTGTAGCTGTTCATCTCTTCTTCTGCTAATCATATGCTGTGTCACCTCCTCAGCAATCTTCTTTTTGCTGTTCTTCCGTTTTGTGTGTGAAACGGTTAAGCCGACCAAGACAAATGGTAAGTGCTTTTCTTATATTCCTATTTATGAAATGTGTGAGGATGTGATGGACTTGTAGAGAGAGAAGAATGGATGACTTTTATTTTTATTTTTTATTGAAGGTGAAGTGAAGCTGAGAGAGTGGATTGAGAGGTGTGCGAGTGAAAGAGCGAGTGAGGATCGGCGAGTGCGTGAAAAGCGAGAAACAGAGAGAGAGAGAGAGAGAGAGAGGGCTGAAAAGGGAGAGGCGGGGGAGAGGCCCTTGCGGCTTATTTTAATAAATTATAAAGCAAGACTTGTGGCGGTGGTATGACGGGAAGAGAGATCAGTGATGAGATGAGCGTGAAAGAAAAAAAGGAAGAAAAAAAAAGAAGAAAAAAAATGGGGAAAGTCAGAGCGGGATACGGATTGGGTTGGAATTCGATCGCGGGGGGAGAGAGCCGGGCAATGTGGATGTGCGAGTGGTGTGCAAATGAGCATGGAGGGCCAAACTGGCCGCACACCGAAGTCTGTCGGTCTTCTATCAACCTCGTCCGCTCGCTGACTAACCTCGCGGATAGGGGTATTAATACCGATGATGGCACGAGATCAACTTTTTTGTTTTTTTTTTTGAAGGTGGCCGGTCAAGGTTGGTCGTTTCCCGGATATTAAAGTATGAATCCTTCGGTGTCACTGTGCGCCAGTTGTGTGTGTCTGTTTGCTCTTCGCACTTCTTGCTCGAGATCGCAGCTCCTTCTTGTAATTCCCGCTAGCTTTTCTTCTCGGACTCCTCTGTTATGTCTGCTCATCGTAGCAATGGCGCTAGCCTAACACAATCCCCTCGTTGCAGAGAGCCGAGTAACCCTACGCCGCGCCTCGCGAAGCGACGGAGGAGCGCTTCGCGCCAGCCAAGGTCACCAGGCCCTCCGATCGAGGGACTTGTGTCATGTTTGTTAGGGGATGTGGTATAGAAATTCTTGCATTCAAAATATTTGAAAAAGTAGACGCTGTTGAACGTGTGTTGTCATGTTTACGTAGATAAATATTTACCTCGATTATCTGAAGCACGAGAAGAGACTGTCTTCTTGGTTTTTGGGTTTCGGGTACATACACTCCAAGCTGCGGTGAGAATCTTGGATCTTCAGCTAAAAGAGAAAAGAAAAGGCAAAGGTCATGGATAGTTCATATGCTTGTGTCATGTCCACTTCTCGACAGGAGTGCCTTCTTTCTTCTTTTTCTACAACATGAATTTATATGGCTTGCTCGGGATCGTCCATCTCTTAAAACCATGCTACAATATGTATACACAAGCACCACAACGCCTTGCCCGGGCACAGAACAAGCGTTCTTCTCTCCCTTCATGAATCTTGATTGTGAGCCACAGTACTCCTGACATGTATAGTCAACCTCGGTAACTTGTCTATTTTGAATGGGTGTATTGTATACCCATGACTTCTCTCTTCTGCCAATTGATCGTCATACAAACTTCAACAGTTGTGACAATTATTATTTTGCTGAATCGTCATGACTCTTAACGTGACCTTTTGGCTGCTTAAGAGCATCCGCATCGGTGGCTAAATCCGCGCGAGCTAAGGGATTTATGTGAGGACCACGGAACTATGTTCTTCCTTTTGTGACTGTGAACCTTTACTCGAGAGAATAAGATCGTCAAAACGTTTTAACTTTACCTATTCCGTCAGCTATTTGATTTTATATGATCATGACTTGAGGATTTATAAGGGTCTTTGATTTATTGTAAAGGTTTGATATAAACGTGGATAAATTCCTTTGATGCAAAACGAGAAACAAAAATAATCGGATAAAGAAAAAGAAGACAGACAGTGTAGATGATGATGGATAATTCAGGTTAATCCAGTGGCAAGAACACTTGAGCAGAGCTACTGTGTTGATATATTTATAAGTAATAAATAGTCAAGCAGTATGGCTTATTCTGGGTTAGTAAAATTGTCTCTGGGGGACAATCCAAAGAAGACAAGGCCTTTTTATATTGAAGAAGGCCTCAGAAGCGCTCAAGGGAAGCACTAAAATATCCCTGGTGAACTTTTAGAGTTCTCAGGAGTTCACAGGGGTACCATGAGGTAGAGGAATGAATTCATAAAGGTTTCAAAGAATAACAAGGGAGGAACTGAAATTTGGAACTGAGTTTTATTTAGCATCTTTTTGAAGGCATTTAAACTTACTCATCATATCATTTTTGAATTACTCTTACAGAGCTAGGTATCATCCTTGTGTCAGGAATTATTTGAGTCCAGTCCTATCCGGAATGAAAGAGAGTTCTTGCTTACTCAACATCTAGAAACCAAAAAAATGGATTTTCACATGATGTGTAAAACCAGATAATCTCCTAAAATTATTTGTAATACTAGAGCAATCTGATGTGCCTCTCATTCAATTTTTTGTTTGAAAAAATAGGTTTATAAATTTGAGTTGCTATAAAACCAATTCTGTTTGAGCCCCAACAATAAAACATGATTTATTTGTATAAGGGCAGAATGAATCCTGGGTGTATTAGGATGAAGTTGTATTTTTCATCATTATACTCTATGGATAATATCAATAATATTTTTTGAAATTAAACCACAGTATTCTTCTCATATCCTCTCTTGAATTTCATAAACATCTGACTTTATTAATCTCAAAGAACTGTAGGAGAGAGTATGTTTGGAAGCCTACATTATTCCAACGGAATAATTTAAGTTACATGTTCTGAAAAATATGAAGAAGGGGTGGAAGGAATATCTTTTTAGGTTTTAGGGATTTGGAGAAATTTGGTGAGTTTTTTGGCTCTTCTTTTGGATAATAAAAATTGTTTAAAATTCACAAAAAGTGGAGTAAAAATATTGAAGAGCAAGGTGAAAACAGGGATTATTTGAATTTTTCTATTCTATACCAGGAATGGTTGTTATGGGGTTATCTGAGCCTGTGGAGAATTTGAGCTGGGTTTATTAGTGTTTCCAGGAAATGGATTAGAGGGGAGGCTGAAAAAAATGAATACTCTGTTAGACCACTTGTGAGAACCATTCATTCAGACATGTAACAGGGTGTTCTATCTGGATAAGTGTATTCATTGGTATTTTGACAAATGGAAGGATGCCTGTGCAAATTTTCAGTTCCAATAAGATTTAACACTATTGTATAAAAAGGGGAGGAAATTTGATAGGCAAAGATCTCATGATGAACTAGAGAAAATGGTCCCAGAGAACACATGAACTTCTCTTAATCTTGGCTTCAAGTCTTATGAGAAATAAATAATAGTCTTGGGGAAATGTTTGAAGATCCCCAGTGGATCACTTCTAGATTNACACTGCCGCTTCTGAGTGGTTTCTTATTGCCTGGGATGTGGGAAACATGACCATCTTGCCATGCAGAACAAATTTTAAGAGGAAACTAAGGAAAGAGGTAAATGGTACAGGCAAAAACTATATTAGTGATCTTCCCTCAGTCTTAAAGATGATCAAGGTTGACTTCAGTGGACCCTGTGGTACTTAAAACTGGATGTCAATGCCCACAGCTGGGGATCTCCTTTCCAAAACCTTCAAATCCCCTGTCTTTGTTTGGTCCACCTCATATTCTCAAACCTTCTTCCCTCATTTCTTCCCCCCAACAACAATCCCCCCATCTATATATTTGATTTCTTCTTTCAGTCACTTTGTGGTTGTTGAAACCCAAAATATTCTTCTCTTTTCAGCCCCCCAAGTCCTCAGGCCATGGAACCAAACAGAAACGCCAGAGGCTCTGGCTTGGAAGGAAAGTTTTACCCATTGTTTCCAGTTGAATTTGAAGCTCAAAGTCAAAGCTGGCCAAATAAAATACAAATACTATTGACTTCACTTTTTTTCCTCTAGATTTTCTTCTTGATTTTATTTTTGTTATACATATCTTATCTATATTCTTATTATTTTTTTGTCTCTATTCTTACTCTTCTACTTCATTTTATACTATCAAAAATTGCTTGATTATTTTTTCCCTCAAAAGTTGCTTGAAATTTTTATTTTATTCTCAATTATTGTCTTGAGAGTAACATGCACAATGATTTTCAGAGCACAATTTCAACTGGAGATAACTTCACATAAAAATGAAATGACTCATTTTTGATGTTGATGAAAATAGATATGAGACTTAGAAATTAATGTTTCATAACAAATTTTAAAAACCTATCAAGCCCTTTGAGGCACTCATTAAAAATTTATGTCTTCCACAGAACTTTCCAAAGTAGGAATTTGGCCAAAAACACATGTAAAACCTCTATAATTAAATTTGTAGATTTTCTGAGGACACAACAATTTTTCAAA
>LAVV01012249.1:5102-18810 GCA_001263375.1 Puccinia sorghi
GGTGCTCCTGTCATTCCTGGTTACTGCGTGTGAGTGTTGTCAAGGAGTGTTGACTAATTTGGGATCCTTTCCCATCCTGCTGCGTCAAGTGCTGCTCTGTTGTCATATGCCTGGGAATTTATGTTGTTTCTGGTGATCTGTCTATTCCATGTTGACAGGGGAGTTCTGGCCTGGTTTCTGAAGACTGTGTGCGCTGAAAATTCTGTTCTGACCCTCTAGTTGTTCCACAAATGTTTGTTGCTGTTTTCCTTGAGAAGTGTTGAGTTTTCTGGTGTCTTATAAGGGAGTGACCTAGGGTTATTTTGGGCGCTGATTCTGAATCTGAAGTAATATTCCTGCTTTTGTTCCATCTTGATGTCCTTTTGTGGGTGCTGGTCCTTTGGAATTACCACACCAGTTGCTGTTACACTGAGGGATGCTTCTGTGGCAAAATTAGCAGAGGAAATTTTTCAGAATGTAGTTGTTTTGTTTGGAGCGCCTAGGGAGTTCCTCACGGATAGAGGCTTGAACTAACTGTCCAGCAGTTTCCAAAATTTCCTAGTAGCCGCAGGGATGAGGAGGTTGTTAACTTTGGGTTACCATCCGCAGACAAATGGGAAAAGTGAGTGATTTAATGGTATTCTGGAGGCTGCCTTTTCTAGATTGAATCAGACAGGGGATCCCTCTCGTTGGGAAGATTTCTTTCCTGAAGCTTTGTTCTTGGCACGAGTACGTGTTGGTGATAGTAGTGGTTTCTCTCCGTTTCAGTTTCTCTACGGAGTAAAACCATGACTCCCGCAAGACCGGGAGAGATTAATAGCAGCTGAGCCAGTTTTAACGGGGGCTGAGGAACTGCATACGTGTATATAGAATTGGAACAAGACCAGAATTACGGCAAAAAGCAATGCAGCTGTTAGGGCCTTGCAGAAAAAGGACACACAAAGGCCAACTTCTCCAGACCTCAACTCCCTGGTAGTAGGCCAAGCAGTTAAATTGAGGAATGAGAAGCACACCAAGGGCAGTCCGAGGTGGTTTGACCCCTTTGAAGTTGCTAAAGTCCTGGATAACAATGTTTAAATCCTGGTTGACTATGATGGCATTGAACATCCACAACCTGTGAACAGTAATAGTATTTGGCCAGTGGCTCTGCGTTTGTTGATAGTCAATGAAATGTGGGCACCTCCTCCTGCAATATCATTGAGAGAGAGGCAAAAAGAGGCACAATTGGCTAAGGGACTGCTCAAACAAACTAAAGTGTTGGCTCAAGTTAAGAATCGAGTGACGCCTCCGGCTCAAGCAAACTTCCACCTTCCAGCCAAAAAGCTCTGGCTCTGTTTGGGGCCGCCGCCGGATGGGTCTGGGACAGCCGCAAGCTAGAGGTGGGTGTAGCCGGGCTACAGATAGACCGGGCCGAAACGGCTCCAGTACAGGTATCATGAGCTCCTGCATAATGCAGGAGGCTCATGCACTCTTTTGACGAGACGGGCTTAGCCCGACGTCAGCTCTCTTTTCTATTCACTCTTTTAGCCAAGGTGACTTACATTGTCAGATAGATGCACTGCTGTATGCATCCTTTGTTGTGGTTTTTTCTTTTGATCTGTTTGAGATCCATAGGAGTTCCTCTCTTAGGGGGCTTTTCTGCTCCAGTGGTTGTTTTTCCCATCTTTCTTAAGAAGAAATATGATCATCTTTCTTTTTGCGACTCTCCACTAGGCATCATTAGTAGACCTGTACTGAGCCCTGTTACAACCAAGTGCTACTGGCAATACTCTCAACCCACTACACCACCAAGTTCTTGGAACTAGGTATGGTGAGCTGGATTCAGTGTGACAATTTCTGTGGCAATTTCCATCCTTTCAGTGAATCGGAGATAGCCAGTGCTTAACAGCTCCAACGCATACTCAGTCAACTCCTCAAGGTGATTCTCAACGACAACCTGGCTGTTCCAAGGGCTCCCAAGGATATAGCGCTGCAGAATGCTCTGCATTTGTTGAGGTGGTCAAAGCATTCTTTCCACTTGGTTCTCAGGAGTGGAGCTATGTTCAAGATTGCTATAACATCTATGCTACTGAACATAATCAGGCAGCTTGAGATCTTGATCCTTTGAAAGTGAAATTCTGTGTGCTTGTAAACCACACAAAACCAACCGGCAATCCAGACTGCCCCACCTATGTACAAGATGCCAAAGCTACTCAAAAAGCAATGGATTCGCGGGCACATCTCATAGCATGTAATGATCCTCAATCTGGCAATGATGAAGAGTAAGTGCCTGACTTTTCTTTCTCAGCATATCAATATTTTCTAACTGTTTTATTGGGGGATAGTGATGGTGTGGGTGCACCCATTCCAATGACACTTGATGAAACATCCAAACAAAACACAGGTGATGACAATCCCCAAGTGGAATGTGACTTGAATGCAAACAATGAAAGCAACAAGATTGGCAAGGGATGCAACAACGCCAATGCATCACCCAATACTACATTGGAATCCAGCCATTTTTTCTTACCCTGGTTGTCACAATCTGAATTGACCAAGAGCAGAATCACTCTGGGTCAATCCTCTACCTCTCAAGTTGGCCCCCACAGGAGGGCTGGTTTGTTAATATGAAGATATTGTACGCAATGAATAATAAAAATAATGTATTTAAAAAGCTAATAAATAGCAATGTTGCAATAAACATATATGTAACAGATTGGTGACGAAGAAAAATGTGGATAACAGAGTGGGTGAGGGGAGAAGAGAAAACAGAGAAAAACATCAGTCTATTTATATTGAGAGAAACATAGGACACATGTCCNAAAAGAGTGTGAAGGACTGATAGTTTTGATTGACTTGTAACTAGGCTAACTATATAGTCTACGTACAAGATGGTCAAAAAGTGGTTTGAGAAAAGAAATGAATAATGAATGGGAAAGAGCTAAATGTGGTTGGCCGGATGATGAAGAATGAAGCACATGATTTCAAGACTTCAAAACAGGAACACCCACACTGGGTCAGGTCGTTAAGCTGAAACAGGATAGCTCATAGTCAATAGAAGAGCTAGAGGCAAGGAGATAAGACTAGAACAAAAAAGTAAGGACACTAATAGGGATCAATGTCAATTAGACTTCATGATTTGAAGTGTATTTACATGATTTGCTACTTTCAGACTACAATGAAAACCAGATTGGATGACTAGAAGAAAGGGGAAAGAAATAAGAAGAAGGGAAGAGTAGAAAATTCAACAAATTCTCAAAACATACTGCAATTATAAAACCATTATGCAAAGCAGGCCACATAAAGGAATTAAGTGCCAGTACACGCTGCCGTGACCCACCTGCTGCCCTTTTTGCCGGCATGCTTGCTCTTATTATCGCTCCACAATACCGGCATCACCCTCTGGCATCATCTGGCCATCACACAGGCTCAAACATGTGGGCACCCAGGACTGCTTTCAAATGCCCCCCCACTGGGAGCCTTGGGACAACATTCGCCCCCCGGTGTGCATGGAAATTTTTTGACTCTCGCTTGAGTACTTCCACTGGTTGTCAGATGAGCTACGTGGCAGCCTCCTAGGCCAGGGGGAGCCCTTATCCGTGGAAGCACAAGTTTCTGTCCTGTAACAACTGGGACACAGCTCAACCTATGTCATAATTGGCCATGTATTTAGCATTGGGACAGAGACAGCCGACAAGGCTTCTGGCCGCTTTGTCAATGCCATCCTGGAGGTGTTCAGGAAAAGAGCTTTCAGGAAAATCTTCTACATTTTACCTCCTTGCTGCCCTCATTGGATGTGTTACTTTGTTCCCTAACTTACTCCCAGGTTTCCTTTGATTGACTGGGAAGAAAAGTGGTCCGAGATCATGCAATCTTTTGAAAGCCGCCAGGGAATCCCTCAGATTGTTGGTGCAATTGACGGCACACATATTCCTGTGGCTATCCCTCCAAATGATGAGTGGAAAGGATACATTAACCACAAAAGCTGGGTGTCCATTCTTCCAATGTCTAGTTGATGGTGAGGGGAATTTCCGCAATGTTTAGTTGGGTTTCTGTCAAGTTGTGGATTCCCTGCGTGTGGACTGACCAATGGGCCTCCTTCTTAGATATGTGGGGGAGGTGCTGGCTCTATGCATGACAGCCGGGGCGTTCATGGCTAGGGCAAAGCATGAGGCCTGGTAGTTTGATTCTGGAAAGGATTCCTGATGACACCTTCTTGATTGGGGATGCTGGCTACCCCGGCAATTTGGAAATCCTAGTACCTTACCTATAAGTTGTGAACCCAGCCAATGAGTGATTCAATTACATCCAGTCATACAACTGCATTGTTGTGGAGCAGGCTTTTGGCCAATTGAAAAACAAATTCCACGTCCTCTTGCATGCACAGAAAGCATCACCTAAACGCACAAAGGCAAACACCTTTTCTTGCATGATCTTACACAACCTTTTGAACCACCAAGGGAGTCTCTATGTCCAAGAATGGGAAGAAAGAAACCCCTGTGAAGTTTGTTTTGAAGAGCTACCAACTTTGCCCTCTGAAGCACCACCCTCACATCCCACACCTGGTAGGGTGTCAATTTGAACCAAGTGCAATATCATTAGGGGCATGTTGTATTGCCCATCACGCCCATGATTTTTTTAATAGAATTCAATAATTCTTTTTTCTTACTATTCATTGAATGCTATGTTATTTGTGCAGAGCAAGTGACAAGATTGGAGAAAATAGGAATAGGGTGGCAAATAAAAGACCATCATTTGGTGTCAGGGCTCCAGGAGCTTTGGAGAGCATTTAGTACGTTGAGGCCTCCTTGAGCCAATCCAAGGATGTCATCTAGACTGCATTGAAGAAAATTTGACCAAAGGTTGATCTGGTGCACTCAAAGCTGTTCACAAGTGTGACAGTCTTTGAGGAATATTCTACAGGAGGCCAAGAAGGCCAAGAAGGTGCCTCCTCTGAGCTTCCATTTTTGTTTCAATACGGGGCCGAGGGCCACTTTGAGATGTTTTGGTAAAAAAAAAAAAACATTAAGAAAATTAGATTAGAAACTGATGTCAGAAACAGTCAGTCCAAAAAAATCTCAAAAACACTGTATAATTGCTGTCTTATAATGTAAAGAATCTTTGCACCAGATTTTCACAGTGGAGTTGACAGGTGCAGGGGGCAGACAGTCTTTAGCTGGGTAGGCATAGGCTGGAGGTACGTAGCAGGGTTGATTGATTCATGGGGATAAGTAGATTAAGCATACAAAGAAGAAACACAGGGAAGATTACATCAAGAGACAAGAAACGAAGCTTGAATTGGCAGAAAAGTAGTTTGGGATGGAGGCATGGATGATGAAGCAGTTTGTTAAGCCCCAAAGCCGTAGAGAGTACGGCCTTGTCGTTTGAGGGCGTAAACGACGTCCAGGGAGGTGACGGTTTTCCGCTTGGCATGTTCTGTGTAAGTCACAGAATCACGGATGACATTTTCCAAGAAGATCTGGAAGGATTGACCAAATCATCAAGCAGTCTGAGGTCAACGGTTGGACGACACTGTTCAGAGGTGAGAGTTGCTTACTTTTAAGACACCTCGGGTCTCTTCGTATATGAGGCCGGAAATCCGTTTGACACCACCTCTTCGCGCAAGTCGTCGGATGGCGGGCTTGGTGATCCCCTGGATGTTGTCACGCAAGATTTTGCGGTGACCTGGGAAGGAACGCCGGGGGGGGGGGGGTGTAAGTTTACATTTACAAGGGCGTAAGTCCAAGGTGACTTACGTTTGGCACCACCCTTTCCGAGACCTTTCCCGCCGCTTTTACCTCGTCCGGACATCTTGTCTTAGCTTGGTGGTAGGTATTGAAGTTGTGCTGGGGTTGGGGGAGGGTGAGTGTGTCGGATCTGTGTGTACAGCTTGATGGGAGACGGGGTCTGGACCACAGGAGGAGGGGTACTTATAGCAACTTCTGGGGGCTGCTGGTGAGCCCGCGACTCAGGCTGCTCAGCCTACTGTTTCCCTCCGAAGACGAGTTGCGAGGGAGAGTAGAGTCGCGAAGTGAGCTGGACCCGCCGTTCCGCGGTCGAATGGCGGCACCCCATTGGTCAGATTTGGCCGGAACACGGGATTGCATTTTGACGCGCCAAGTTGTAACAAACTCGACATGACAGCGATTTCATCTTCCACCTGGGCAGGAGTCCTTGTCGCCGTTGCGCTGGCAAGTGGCTGGCTTCGTTTGCTATAAAGGTTAAGCTCCGGAGACTCCCATCCCCCACCATCAATCCATATCCCCAACCAGTCAAACCACCCGCTTCCCAGCCCATCGCCAGTAAAGACAAACCATCCTAACAAAACTCTAAGAACAGATGGCTCGAACCAAGCAGACTGCCCGCAAGTCAACCGGTGGCAAGGCTCCCCGCAAGCAACTGGCAGCCAAGGCTGCTAGGAAATCAACTGCACCGGCAGCCGGAGGAGTCAAGAAGCCACACCGATACCGGTCAGTTCCCCTTCCCCTCTTTACGTCTATTCTACCACTCGCTAACCTGCTTCGGTACCTTCTCCACTTACCTCCCGTCCAGCCCAGGAACAGTCGCTCTCCGGGAAATCCGGCGCTACCAAAAATCCACCGAATTACTCATCCGAAAACTACCGTTAGTGCTTATCAAAGCCCTTGTCTTCCTCATCCATCCACACACCACGAGTGGCCGCTGATCACATCCGCCTGGTTTACATTTGGATATCACAGTTTTCAACGATTGGTACGTGAGATCGCACAAGATTTCAAGACGGACTTGCGTTTTCAATCCTCGGCAGTGATGGCACTGCAGGAATCGGCCGAAGCCTATCTAGTCGGGTACGTCTTTCATATCTCCTGCGCCTCGTTCTACGCGTCTAATCAATATAAACTTTGTCCAGACTCTTCGAGGACACCAACCTGGCTGCTATCCATGCCAAACGGGTAACAATCCAACCCAAGGACATTCAATTGGCTCGTCGACTGAGAGGAGAGCGCTCGTAGTCACTCCCCCTCTGCTCGAATAATTTTCTTACCCCAACAGTAGTTGTACATGTAAATTCTTTTGTGTGGCGCAGTTTTTATTGTCATTTGCTAGCTATCTCTGTTACACCACGTAGGCTATGGCGTTATGGTATCAAATATGTTTCAAACCCTGCTGCTGTCCTCAACCAGCCGGATCCACAAGTTCCCGGATAGCACGCGTTAGACCTCTGGTTTGGCAAAAGAGAGACCAATCAGGGCTAGGAAGCCTAGAGCAGATGAGTGAATGCGTTGTAGGGGAGTCGAACCCCTGACGAGGCCATGGCAAGGCCCCAGTTTACCGCTAGCCTAACAACGCATGTTATGACTCGTCATTCTAGGGGTGTACAGTGTGTTCCGTACCGAATATATCAGTGAAAAATGCCTTCTCAGTTAAAATCAGATGTACAAATGGCAGCATAGCAGACATCAATCCATCAATCCAAAGACGAAAAAGAAAAGTAAGGTGAGCTGTAGTCATTACACCTTCCACTAGTAGAGAATGACATTCCGTCAAAACCCATGCAAACTAAAAAAATAGTTCAACACTGAAATTCAGGACAAGAGGCTCTCAGTACCTTAGTTAGCTAAGAATAAGTTCCTCAAGATGTCTTAAAGTTGGAAAAAAAAAGAACATGTCAATTGGGTAGCATCTTGCAGGCAACCTTATGAATTTCGAGAAAAAAAAATCTCTTCAAATTCAAAACAAAACAAAAAAAAAGGGGGGGTCTAGTGCATATTATTCACATTTAATGACGTGGAAGGTAGAAGAATGAATTTCATCTGATCAGCTAGTTTTCTGCCTCTTTGATTTAGAGCGATATTTCCCACTACCGCCACTACCAGTACTAGCATCAGATTGTTTGCGTTTACTATCGAGCCGAAAGAACTCTTTCCTGCTTTCCTTTTCGCGTTCAGAGCGACCGCCAGCCTCATGAGAACGTTCTATTTTCTTAATCCTCTCAGCATCTGGAAGAAGAAAAAGTAGCAAGAAGGAAAAACCCATGTTGATGAACAGGTTTTTTTCGTCCTACTTGAGCATCTTTGCAAACGGAGAGAGGACTTACTCTTTTTGGCCTTGGTTTCTTTCCGTTTCTGGATCCTGGCCTTCGTCACAGCTTGTGCCTGTTGCAGGGCCCCCAAAGTTTTACGCTCTTCAGGTTGTAGAAGCACGGTTCTTTGTTGGAGATACGTCGGTTTTGTTTGTGGTTTTTGGTGCTTGGGTTTCGACGCGAAGGGCAGCGAGCTTTGCAGTTTTTTGGGAATCTTGAGCGGATTGAATCGTCGTGTCTCTCTCACAATCGGCTGGTAAAAGTAATCATGGGCGTTTGAAATTTCTGTTAGCAAGGCCAGGATTGGGAAACATCACGTCAAGAAATTGGAAAAATATGGCGTACTCGGTACTGAGAATTGACATCCAAGGGCGTTTTTATTTGTTGATCCCGTCTTACCTCACCCGTCAAGCGCATGCCTTGCCATCTTGTTTTGTTGGGTAAGAGTAATGAGGCCACCGGAGTGTAGAACATCCTTGGTTTCACATTGTACCAAGCTCTCAAGAATATGATATCGCTCATGAGAACCTTATCCTCAAACGTAGCCCGAAAGGTGCCTTCAGGTTTGGCAAGCGCTTTCTTTACCTGCCCTCGGATTCCGGAAACTGTTCGGATTTGGGCGCCTTCAAATTTGGCTACCTCTAGGGAACTGGTGAACATTCCTTTGACAAATGCGGTATTTTTGAAAATCTTGTAGGGGACACCTGTGAGCTTTAATTTTTTTACTATTCGACTGCTGCCATCCACGTCGAGCACAACGCCAGTAGCCGAGATTCGAAAATTAGTGGAACCGGAACCCATGCGACTGAAAGCGCAAAGACCAGTATTGGGGTTCGAGACCGGGCCGTAAAAGGTAGCTAAACAATGGGTGTGTTCAGGAGTATACTTGAGCATTCGGTTCCTAGTACCATCGTCTAGTGAGTAGATGGGGACAGTTTGGAAACGGCGCCATCCCACCGAAAGAATGAGTGGATCGTTTGTCTTCAAGACCTTTGGGTACCATCGATGCTTCTTCAGCCGTACTTGAACAAAACCAAGGCTGTCTTCCCCGGGCAATAAACCACCAAGTAAGAATGGGAAAGTGGGATCGAAGTTATCCACTAGTTCAGGTGGCACTCCCGCAATTTCAATTCGAACATAGGCTCCCGGCCGGTAACCTTCGACGGCAATTCGAGTCTGAGGGTCGTCATTTTCAAACTCTTTTATAGTTTGCTCCATCCTTCGCGCGATTTCTTCCTTCTGCTCTGTGTAAAAGTCCTTCTTTCCTTCTTCGTCGGACGATCCATCGTACTCTCTGTCAAACTGCCGCTTCAGTGCTTCTTTTTTCAACAGGAGATCGGTTTTGGGATCGGCTGAAGCCGATACGGCCCCAGATGGAGTGCTTCCTACAATTTTTTCGCCAGTTTCAAGGTCTTCGAAATCACCACCCTCACTCTCATAGTGATCTGCAACTTCTGCTCCGTTGTTTTCACGATCGCCAGTGATGAATAGGTGCCTAATGGACTGCAGGCGACTTTGCTTGCCCCATACCTCTAGCTCATGAGGCTCGGCTGACCGGTAAAAGTGGCAAAGATCACCCCGCCGACTGTTATCGTTTGGCCCGGTCTGACGATCCGCAAGCTCAAACAGTTCATTTTCGCCTGATTCTTTGACTTTTGGTAAATCCGTAGGAGCTTCGCCTTTCAGTCGAGAACAAACTTCAGCTGGCTCGAGGCGATTATCGTAAATCAGTTTCATGGGATCACACCGAGATCGTTTCGTCGCTGCTAAACGAGCTGCGGCCAGTGGAAGGTTTTCTTTCCACTTCGGAGTTTCTTGAACTTTGCCATCATCAGCATCTTCGTCATAGTCATCCTCAAATCGTTCTTCGTCGGAAAAGTCCACATCGGATTCATGCTCAGATCCAGACACGCGGTCTTCAGATCCGAAACCAAGATCAGAGTCACTGTCGGCATATACAACATCTTCTTCGCCCGGTTGGATAGTCTTCCAAGCCGCGGCGCGCCTGCGAACCTCCTTATTAGACCTGGATGATTCCACTGCAGCGCTCGTATCGTGATCAAGACCTTCAAAGTCTGTATTGCTTCCATCCTCGCTATCACTTTTATTCGAATCACAGTCGGATGAGCTAGCCGCATCAGGGGAATCTTCGGCTAAGCTTCCATCCTGCGAAGAGCCCAGGGTGTTGAGTGGCTTTTGGGAGTCGCCCAAAAGTCGGATCTTGCTGGACTTGACATTGTCTCCCAGGCTGGATTTGACGTTCTGCAGATCAACGACCATTTTGACTCCTTCGCCCGTCAGGTGTTCATCCTCACTTGCTTGATCTGAAAATTCAGAGTCTTCGGAGTTTTGCTTGTTGGATGAAAAATGATTGGTAGTGTTGACCCAGACCGTATCGCCATCAAAAACTACGGCACCTCCAGCACCACCACTCATCGGGGCGTGTACAAGTTTATGCTTCTCGGCAATCTTGCGGCGCTTTTCACTTTCAGCAGTCGGGAGTGGGCACGGATCATCCAGCCCCATCATCTTCGTAATAAAGAATGAATCGACCCCCGAGCCGGGCACATGTACCTTTGGAGTAACGTTGTCAGAAGGTGGCCTGAGAGGTATACCTCGTATATAACCCCAGACAGCGACAGTGCGGTCGCAAGATGGTGTTAGCCGCACAGTTTCCCGGGGCGTCAGGTCTTCAAATCGGTCAGCCAGCATGTAAGGGTGGCTATTTCGGAAAATCAGTGGACGAAATTTGACGACACTAATGAACCTGTTGGATGTGTGAGGGCATTCAAAGTTAGCAGGCATAACAAAAAACGAATCCACAAGCAACGTGAGGCCAACCTTGTGAGATTAATGATCTCTCTGTCGGGGTATCTGCCGTTTCGAACCCCGCTTAAGTAAAACATCTTTGCTCCGTCGTAAACTTCGGTCCAAAATCGATGTTTCAATCGTTTCTTTTGGTCTTTAAGAGCTGCAGGCGTCTTGATGAGATCCAGGTGGGTCAGTACGGCCATGAGCTTGGGTAGTCCGTGAGAAGATAAGGCGGATAAAGCCTCAAATGTTTCCTGGTGGTAGTAATGATGATATACGTTGTTTCCACATGTTGGATTGAATCAGGAACCATCACGTCAGCTGAAAAACTGACTGACTGATACATGTCGAGCTAGAAGCAAACCATTTCAAAGCCAAAACTTCCATCGATCATCAGGAGTACTAAATCAGCCACTTTGGCGAGATCGACCATGGCACCCAAATCGTTGGGACATTCCACAAAGGAAAGCCTTCTTGCCTTTCCCGCCACGACAGTTACTGGCCCTTTGATTTCAGGAAGTGTGTTCTTGGTGTATCTCCGTACGAGCGATCGGATGAGGGTTGTTTTTCCAACCTATGGAGGTGGAATCGGGTCAACAAAAAATACGATTCTTCGTGTCTCTTCCTCCTCCGGATAGTACGAGTTTTTCATCTGTTCTTAATGCAGGGCACAAATACTCACACCGGGTGGACCCATGACAGCGACAATAACAGGTGGGGGTCCATTGTCCTGGTGTGCGGAATCTGAGGAAGTGAAACGTGGTAAAATTGGTTGGGACGAATAAGTAAGGGAAAATCAGGGAGCAGGATGAATGTTGAGGGTGATGTTCTGTTGACCTTTGCTTGAGCCCTGACTTGGTTCTAGTTTGGTTGCTGGTCTTGCACCGAAAGTTCGATCGGGTAAGGGTACGTGAAGCTTGGCCTGGTCCTTTTCGACGTTTCTTCGCGCCTGCTTCTCAGCTTTTCGACCCGATTGAGGAGCAAATGCCTTTGCACAAGAAAAACAATATGACGGGAGTTCAGCATCAGATCAAGTATGAGCGAAATGAAGAGCAGGCTCACTTTTGGGTTTTTACCCTTTTCATGCTTGGGTTTCTCCTTCTTTGGTGCACGATGGGGCCGATTCGTTTGTTGCTCCATGGTGGCCTTGTATGGCGGTGGGGTTGATCTTAGTATTTGTGTATGGTGCTGCTATGTATGCGCTGTTTACCTGCGTGTTGTTTGTGGTTCTCCAAATTGCATATGAGTTGTATGCATCCAACAAGCCTTGGCTCAGGCAGCTGTCCTTTTCAGTTTCACCTGGCCCAGCCAGGTCTTTGAGGTCTGAGGCACTTGAGAGAGATCACAAGACTGGATAGAATATGAATATGATGGAAGCTGTTGGGGTGAGTTTGCTTTCTCTGTTTCAGGTTGGGGGTGGCTTGGTGTGACTCAAACAGCAATTCAGCAGAGCAGACCAAATTGACCTTAGACAGCTAAACTTTCAACTCCTGTTATACTGTATCAGGGTGTTAGCACATCCACTCACACTTTTAATTTAACAACTCATAACTCATCAGTTCTAATATATATTAAGAAAGAAAGATATATTAAGAAGAAAAGCTTAAGATTAAGAAAGAGAAGACTAAAAAATGGAATCTCCCCCTCAGCCATCCTCCTTCCAACCACTTTCAAGAAGAGAAGAAGATGAATTCCAGAAGCGCATTAAACTGGCTGCCTTGAAGCAATGTGATCCACTAGTTGCTGGTATGTTGATATATCCTCACTAATTGATTATCCTTGTCCCCTAGTCTGACCATCTTCAACCTCACTTCAAAAACCAAAAATAATCAATTTTATTAGCCTTTGCAGCTTGTTCAAGTACCCGCACTATTAGTGTGGCATGGGCATGTCGCAAAGAATGGAAAGCAGTGCAGGAGTGCATGCAAATACAGTTCAGTCTTTAACATTTTTCAGTTCAGATCAACTAAAATACATCCCACAGTGTCAAGTAGTCTTAAAGCTTATGTTAATCCTTTCTCATGCTTAAATAAGTTTGACAGAAGAAAAAACTGATGTTGCTAGAAAAGACTACATGACAAAACGAGAAGAGCTTAGGGTACCATACAAAAAATTGAGCTAATTGCCAAGTTGCATTATGGTTGGTTGTGTAGCTTCTTCTTGCTTGTGTTTTTGTTCTAACTTTTGTTTTGTTTTTATATTTAGCAATCAGTTTTAGTTAATTGCTCAACAATTCAATTGTTGGTGGTAAAAATATTTACTAGCTGAAATCAATTCTTTATTGATTTTTTTCATGCTTCATAATCAAATTAAATAGTGTTCAATGAGAAGTGTGTCTAAAACTTGAAACTGTTAACTGTGAAGATCCTCTTGCCCTAGGACAAAAATAAAAAGAACCACACATGTTCATCATCTGGGGTTTAAAGTTTTGGCCTTTGAAATAGCAGGCCATAAACAAATTAACTGCTCTTTTATTCCTTATTTTATCCAAAGCATTCCTTATGAGCAATAATAATAAAATGTTTCTCTTATTCCAAATAATTAACTTTTTCTTTTCACTCTGTTCATTCAAAAGGGGTTGTCCAATAGTGGTATAATCCTGATATATACTCAAAGGGAAGAAGGAATATGTTCAAGCTTAATAACCCAATTATTTCTCAATATTCAATTTGAGGTTCACACAACTTTGGAAACCAAACTAAGTGAAGATTTTTTACCTCAGCCCAGAAAGAAACTAAAACCCTCAGATTACCTAGCACTCAAAGGGACCTGTTGAAATTTCAACTCTTTCCTTCATCTTCTTCCCCCTTGTTTTTCATTTCATGGTTTCACTAACATTATAGTAATATAAAAGAAGCCTGATGTGTGTTACTTCCA
>LAVV01012260.1:12519-23445 GCA_001263375.1 Puccinia sorghi
ATTATCTTCAGCCTCCGCACCTTTGTACATTCCCCAGTTAGCAATCTATCATCTCAATCACAACAACTACCACCAACCAGCACAACCCCACAACCTCCCCAAAATGTTTGAATTTCTTCTTCTATTCATCCCTGAACTCTCTTTTTCCTTCTCCATCATCAATATCACTTCTTATCATTACAGTAGTCTATATTCTTAGTAGCATGAGAGTCATAAGATATCACAGTTGTTTATCCTATGAGCCTGTGTCTAGTAGTTATTCTCAATTCATTCTTGTCTCAAGGAATGGTCTCATTGATTTTTTGTTTGTGATGTTATTCATGGTGTTAATTCTTTATTTATTTTCTTAACCACAACTTGATCAGCTTTTACTTAGTCTATATCAGTAGAATAGATACAAGAAATTTGACCATTTCTACATACTCCTTTTCCATGTCACCTCCTGAGCCAAATCTGGTGAGACTTCTCCCAGCTCACTGTCATTTTATTTCTATCTCCTTGCACCCAACTCAAACTCAGAAGCTCTTAATTCTGTCACAAACCAACCAAATCATCAACAAACCCCCAGAAACCCTACACAACTCTCTCAAACCCACCAAAAGATTGAATAAAATTAACCCCAACACCAACCAAGCCTCCTCTTCCCAACCCATCCAGGCAATTGACTCTACCATCATTCAAATGACTAGCAAATACCATCAGAAACTCAACCAAATCAATCATCAACTTAGTGAAAGCTAAAGAAGCCCCAACAACTCTGATAATACAGAAGATTGCAATACTTCCCTTTGATTCTTTAGCCCCCTAAAGAGTCATGTTTACAATGGCTAAATCTAAATTCAAGTTACATGGATTTTCCAAGGCCAAACATATAGAGATATCCACCCAATATACCATCCAACATATCCTCCAACATACCCACCAACAAAAGATATCAACAAGATTCTATCACCAGGACCAATCAATAAGCACCAGATGACAGGTGACATGAGGCTACTGAATTGATTCAATTCAGTAGCCTGATGTCACTTGTAGAGGGATGGGCCAAAGGATCTCTTTGCTGGCCTGTAGTGCTGCCAACTGAATGGATCTGGTCGCTGCAGTCAATATATCCCCCTTGGTGCCCAAGAGTGTGGGCATGTGCAGGAGCAGTACAGCCATTACACCCCAAAAACAACCAACCAACCAGAGAGATTGATCCAGTGAAATATAAACTTCAGGTGACACCAGCCCAACTGGTGATCTGATTGTCCAGAATATTTTTGTGAGGCCAAAGTGGTGCAGTAATCAATGGATGTACACGCATATGTGCTTGTAACAACTCAGAAAGCAAAAACAAGGAGTGAGTTTTGTTTCAGTAATACAATCTTGAAATTAATTCTAACATGATATATTTCTTCCCTTTCCCAGTGCTATTGAAGCATCTGTTTCAATGTTTCTGGAGGGCAACACTCAAGAGACCACTAATACCAAGTTTGAATCAAATGTGAGTGTCAGGGTTTCACAACAATTGGACAAGGATGATCAAGAAATGGAAGACAAGGCTGAAGCTCAATCAGCCATGTAGGATTATTATACCTTGGGTGAGGGTATCTATGCAGCAACACACTCCTCCTTCTTGGCCTGGATGCAAAGGTCTAGTCAGATGAGAGGGGTTCATAAATTACAGTATCAATCTCTGCTATGACCTATCAGATAAAAACTGGCAACAAGGCTCCTCCACAATCTGACAGATTCAAAGGACTAAATGGTGCAAAATAGAAATCCCTACTGATACAAACAAGTCAATTTTTCTCCAATAAATATATACCTTGACTCCTCATTTCCTCACCCAGGATGGATTCTATTTTTTTTTTTTTTTTTTTTTAAATTGAGGACCTTTCTGAACCACAAAATAAAATAGTCAACACCTCCCATGAACACTCAAGCTCAAGTGCTGAATACATGAATTCCACAAAATGAGAAAATACCACACACCACGCAACTCTTATAAGATACACAGTTGGAAACTAAAGCCAGCTCAATCTACACCAAAAATCTTCATCATTCTATTCCTTGATTTTTTTTATACCAATAACTGACATTTGATACCAGCTAAAGTTGCTTTTCTAATGATAAATTGGCAGGGATTTTTTGGAGGCACTTGTGCACATGTGCCTCAGTTGATACTTTTTAAAGAAACATGAAGGAAAGCATCTTGATGATGACCTCCATTCAA
This sequence comes from Puccinia sorghi, assembly GCA_001263375.1. Taxonomy (NCBI): domain Eukaryota; kingdom Fungi; phylum Basidiomycota; class Pucciniomycetes; order Pucciniales; family Pucciniaceae; genus Puccinia; species Puccinia sorghi. Next base: position 14,738 of record LAVV01012260.1, read on the forward strand.
CATGCCAAGATTCACTGGACAAACCATTCCAATGAGATATCCAAGGGGACTTCACATTGATATCTTCGTGTCATACATGTTAAGAATAAGCACTGGGACCTGGCTGGTTGGTGAAAAGGGAACAACATGTTATGTTGCAGTTTTGCCACATAGGTTTTACATACATATGATAAGATTGTTTCCCAAATCCCTTCATCCATTTCTCCTGGTGCCAATGCAAGAACCCCCCTCCCTCCCTCCAAAAAAAGATACAAACATCATCTGCCAAGTTAAAATATCCCACTCCATTCCTCTACCTACCATCCATCCTTGTCCCCCTCCCAAAGCAACAAACAAAACGGAGCATGATACTAGTAAAACACCAAAGAAAAGAAAAGGTACAAAACAAATGGGGGAGACAGGGACAAGCTAGTTGTGTACGAGTATTACAAAAATCATGTATTTGTCTAGTCTTTTGAATTGCCGTAATATGGCAAAAAACCCCATGCATGGAGTTAGATAAACATAAAGTGAAAAAAAAATGTCGCCAGGAGTGAGAAAGAAGGAAGAGGTGAAAGGGAAACAGATCCAACACAAAGAAAGAACAAAAAACTCTATGTAATAAGTATTCCACAAACGAGAAACAAGAGTTTCTCCTAACCGGTGGAGAAAAGGGGAAGAAGATTGATTAGATTTCCGAGAGAAGCGCGAAGAAATGCGTCAACAAGCGGCACAATAACCGCCGCCGCCGAGACTACAGCCCCAACAAGATAAGGGCTGAAATTGGAAGAAGGATTTGAGGAAGAGATTGAAGATGCTCCCAAATCCTTCTCCCAAGACGAACCCGGTGGCCACGATGATCAACCAGATCCGTCCCGAATCATAGCTCGAATCATCTAGTGTAAAGTTCCGTCGTCGTTCTACGTTCCATGCTATCACTCCTCCTATAAAACGCGCGATCGAGAACGATGGCGTATTGATCATGCCCAACGCAAACGCAATTCTTTTTTTTTCACGTTTCACTTATTTAAGCCAACTCTTGAAAAAAATCTTCAGAGTTAAAATGTATTACTCACCCTGACGGCAGGAACCAAGAAGAACGATGGTTTTTGAACTTGGTTATGAAAGCGAAATGAGAATCGCTGCGTTTGAATAATAATTTGAACCCTCCGATAATAAAGAAGACGGATCCAGAAACTACCATCGTAATTTTGCTTCCCTGAGGTAGCTCACCTGTATTCAACAGGCGAGCTAAACTTAACCTGTAATATTTAAATTGATATGCCATAGACCATTTGAATAGATTAGCAACATTTCATTTATACTGAAAACGTGCACTTCCTGACAAGCCTGCGTGTAATTTACCAGACTGCTGCTGTAGGAGTTGGGAACGTGGAGCTTGGCAGGGTATAGGTCCTACTGTATAGTATGTAAGCTCCACTCGATACGAAGACGGAAACAAGTGATCCAACCATCTATTGACAAGGAAGGGAATGATAAAGCCTGAGTGATTCAAGATGAAACTCTCCATTATGAGCAAAAGAGTAATGTACCTGCCCATAAAACATACTTGCCGGGTCAACCCCATGCAGCTGTGCCGTCTTGAAGTCCTGCATCAGCTCGCCTGATTGCATCGCGCCAGCTTCACTGATTCCACCCGCTATCAGATTGGCCAACAGGTTCTGGGGTTGAAGAACCCCAAATATTAGTTGTGATATCTTGGCAATCGATGATACTGGATTCAGATCGGTTTCGCCAAGTGCCCTGACCCTGGAAGCAATTTAGATTAAAAGAAGGCAATGAAATGCAGGCACAATGGAATTCAGTATTACAATTGGTTGTGACTAGTTTGAATTATAAGTCACCAAAGTAACAACTGACCCTAGCAAACTGAAGATTGAAGCCAAAACCAACGCGGCAACCGTAGCCCACCACTTCATCTCCTGGAATAAGATACCCATGATGATTACGCAGACGAAACAAGAAAGAATGAAGCCGATCGCAGCCGTCTTAAGGCTGATCGAATTTGGAGGCTCTTTGACCTCGGATTCACGAAAATGATGGGGTTCTGTGGCTAGCGGGGAGTAATGGGGTCCTCTAGAATGAAGACTTAGTAGGCTGATAAGGAATTCCAGGAGACTGAACAGCGATTCCACAATCATGATGGCTAGGGCAGGCCATATGACCCAACCTAAGAACCAAACAGGAGAAAAGTACAGTCAGGATTTTCTCATTCAGTAGCGCTCCAGAATGATTAAATGAAACATTATCAACAGACTTTTGAGAGACTCAGAGGCAGTCCAGCCCAGATTGACAGCCAAGGGCGCCAATATCATCCATCCGAACAACATCCCAATCATCATGCTGTAGCCTGTATGAAATCCCATGATTATTCCTTGTCCTACAAACGCAAATGAAGGCGTAAACCTGAAGAATGAATTTGAAATCAAAAAAACTATATGTATGGTGGAGATTTCAAGGGGCACGTGAAATGTCAAAATAAATTGGACACTAACCACCACGACCAATCATGAGCTAACGGTCCAAAAACGTCGAATATGGGTAAAGCGTACAGTACTGGGACTGCCAGGGATATTATCTGATATTGTACGCGATAAGGAAGAGGAGGAAAGAGAAAGGATGAGTATTATGTGTACTCTATGTTAAGTTTTGAATCAAGACTTGATGTTGGTTATGCGCATTGAAAGAAAAGGGACGGGGTAGATTCTCTAGGCATACGCACACGGACGTACGCTAAAAAGTATCGAAACCGTGAAGGTGGATATCAAAAGCCTCCATTGCTTGGGATGGAATTGGTCTAAAGGTTCCTGGGAGCGGTCGAGCTGGTTGAATGATTGGCTAGTTGGAGTTTGTGAGAGCATAGGTTTCTGATGCAATAGAGCGAGTATTTGAGCGGTAGCGGTACCGGAGGGAAAGGAGAGCTTTTCTTTGATGATCACTTGCTCTCTCAAAGGGATCGCCAAGAAGACCCTGCAATGGTAGAAAAAGAAAATCTAGTTATTAGTGGCATTTTTAAATTAAAGAAATGTTTACACATAAATAAATAAATAAATAAAAAGAAGTGATTACCCAAAGAAAGCAATGGCAAAACACCAAGCCATTAAGGCCGTAGGAGAAAAGGTGATAGGAGCCAGTGCGTCCGACTCGAGATTAAGTTGAGCCAGGGCGGGGATGATACCGATTAGACCGGCGGTGAGTGGCATAGCACAAACTGCGGTGGAAGTGGTTTGTAGAATTACCTGTTTTTCGGGACAAATTTCAGCTTGGAATATATCGGGACAGTATGGATCTACAGGCTGTATTCCTTTTTTTTTTCACGAAAAAAGTACGAGAATGTTCTGACATTTTCAGTGATTGTTAGAGGAGTTGGATTAAGGAATTCAGGCAAGAGTTTGAAAGCAGCATATCCGAGAAGACTTGATTGTAGAGACATCATTGAGATCCAGCCTATGAGACAAGCGAAGGAAGCAGGTTAGATGGAGGGCGAGCAGTGAGAGTGTTGAAATTGGAATGCAGACCAGTTTGTAGGCCAAAGTACATGTTAGTAAAAGCGAGTAGGCAGCCGATGATGATGCCGGCGAAGGTAGAGCGAAATGTGAAAGATTGCGAGGTTGTGGAGGGCAGCTGATTTGGAACAGATGAGCTTAAGTTTGGAGATGTCTGGTGTGAGTGGTGATGATGATCGCTTGGTAGCTTGCTCTTGGAAGCCTCGATTGAGTGGTTAAGCGAGGTTGGCGCAGACATGGTTGAGTGTGGGTTGTTGATGGTCAAGAGGAAGAAGTGCGAGTTGAAAGGGGAGTCTCCTTTGCTTGACAGTCCTGCTGACCACTTGCTAAACTATAAACACTCCGATCGAGATCCGGTCATGAGCCATCATCGAGTCAGCCAAAGTATGCACATAGATTATGCATCTACAAAACGATTGGAATGAAAAACACGCAAGCTGAGTTCTGATTAAGAGCACCGTGAATCTCCATTTCACATGTCCGCAACTCCGTCGATTGGAGGAGATCCCTGCGAAACTCCGGTCCATCTCAGCTCAACGAAACTCACAGCAGAGAAGTAACTATAAAAACAATTCATGAAAGAGGAAACCTTATCTCTGCTGTCCATGGTATCATTCTAGCATTAAATTACAATACTAGGATGGGTGTATAACGCTATCATATCAAGACGAGCATGGTCATCGTATAATGTCTACAATCCTGACAGTAGTCGGCAGGGGCTTCCTTACTATTAACTGGGATTAAAAAAAAAAAAAAAACTACTACCCTCATAGAAACACTGAAAATGTGAAAGAATCACTTGCTACCCGCATTGACTTGTTCAAACCTCGCTGTCCTCAAGCGATTAACAGCCATTCCAACTAACAGCCTATTAACTCTAGCTAAACCACCAGCATCAATTTTTCCCGCCTCAGCAAGACGCTCCAAGCCATCCTCAGTCAGCCAAAGGCGCTCATAGAGCGCCATGAGTTCCTGTACCGTCAAGCGTTGCGCTTCATAACCCAGGCCCACTTGGGCCAAGAATCCAGCAATGGAGCGCGTCTGACTCGCCGTCGAGAGTTGGATCAAACCACTGAGATCCAGTTGATGGTCAGGATCGGATGCATCGGGTCCATGTTGGATCGAGTGAGTCGTCTTGGCCGTTATCTTGGGCGGCGATGACTGGGGCAGGAGCGATTTCGTCCACACCGTCCGGTTTCGCAGGCCCTGCATACCATCTGCCAAGAGAAAAATCAGCATGTCAGACTGACTTAGCATCACCAAAGCTCGCTACCCACCGAGTCCTTTCTCGACTTCGAAGGTAAATGAGTCAGCCACTTTCTTCGCCCGATCGGTCATATCACTGAGGAGGACACATAGTTGTCAATCCACCCAATCCGCCACTAGATTCATACCTCCAAAGGTGCAGGAAAATATAAAAATAAAATAAAAAAACTTACAAGGCTTGATAGTTCTCCATCATAATACAACAGTCCGCGACATGACAGTAATCACCTATGGAAAAAGAAAACGTCAATGGAAACCTTAGACGGGTTTGAATTACTTTCAACTTACCGCAGCCTCCGACAACCATGATTGTAGAAATGTCATGATCTTTGCAAAGGGATTGAACCTGAGGTAAGGGAAGATGGTCAAGACGATTGATTCTAGATACGAACAAGACGACCGGATGGAATAATGTACTTTGAAGATGTAGGGTGTGATGGGTTCCGACTCTTTTTGTACTAAAAGGCGCATCTTGTCATCTCCTGTGAATCCAGAAAGGTTCGGTCAACTTGGCCAAACCGATGAGTATAACACGAGACAAACAAGCGCAACTGATTAAAAAGTTGACTGAAAGCAGGGAGATTCTATGGTTAGTGAGAGTTTAGTTACGAAGAGAAGGGTGAGGAAAAATCTACTGACCTGCACAGCCATCTTCGTCCAAGAGAAGTGTCCCAGGCTGACCGTCGAGCAGCTCTATGGCTTCAACACATGACGCTGCCATGCTAGTGCTGCCACTTGCATCACTAGTGGAGAAGCAGTCGGTGTCTTTGCCGTTGGGTAAATTACGGATAAAAGGGGAGATGTGGCACGAGTGCACCACTCTTCCATCCTCCGACGACACTGGGATTGTTGCGACGGGAGTGACGACCTGACTCAGGCCAGAAGTTGGTGTATGGTTGGAAGGACCATTGGATATGGCTTCGAGAAGGGTTGATTTTCCCTGTTATCAATCAATAGCATTGTAGAAGTCTAATCAAGTTTGATGTTGTATTTTCTATGAGATAATATGCAAAGCTAAATGGACATGCTACTTACATGAAATCCACCCCCAACGATGATAGTGATTCCTTTGGAGATTGCCATTCCAGCCACCCTTCCCTTATTTGGCAGCTCGAAGACACGCTCCAGGGTCGGAGGGCTTTTGAAGGGAACAAGACCTGGCGTGGAGCTGGGCATTGGCAGAGCGGATGCACCGGACTGTCTTGGAAGGATTGATCCATTACCGATGAATGCCGTCAAACCTGTGCCATAAGTGAAGCTAAACGCCGGTCAAAACAAACAGAACAATATGAGGACGCCACTAGGTTTAAGGAAGACGAGAAGACACACCAGCTTTGGTGACGAGATTTCGCAGGGCATCCTGATCTTCAACGGTCTCCACCCATTCAGCGGCTTCGGACTCGATCTCCTTGATCCAGACCAAGCCACGATCAACGTAATTAGTGAGCTGTTCACAAAGCATCTTCGCCGCAAGCTCGCCCAAAATACTTCGACCTCTAGCGGGCAGGTTGATGGACATCCGGAGGGTCAGTTCGCCATTCTGGCCGTCAAATCTGCACGAGCTACGTTCGAGAACCTGTTCCCCCGGAATGTCGATGGAAAAATCACCGCCTTTGGCACTGTGCCACCCGCCGCCGCCCGACCCTGACCGAGACGAGCCGGTTGGGGGTAGTCTAATGAGCCGGGAAAAACGCCGGGTGAGCCAGTCTGCCAGGGCGATACGTCGTATAGGTGATGCGCGCAGATATTCAGGCCATCCATGTTGGTCATCGGAAAGATTTATTTTTAAGCGTGTGGGCGGCGCAAATGGATCCGACTGAATCCTCATCACACTCAGGTCGAATCGATCGAACTTCCAGGATCCTTCGGTGTCGCGGTAAGCAGGATAGGGACTGCAGACAACACACGCCAATAAGGAGATTAGCCACGCTGATGCGCCTTCAGAGTTGAAACATTTCAAATCGATACCGATTGTCCCGTTCCAACAACATCTGCCTCAGTGCGGCCCCATTGCGTGCTCCGGAATCGAGCTTCATCCGCTTTAGGTCGGGGTTCTGGGGGACAAACGACTGCTGATTTCCGAACGAGCCACCACCCCTTCCACCGCCTCCATACCGCGCCTTGTAATATGCGCCCCGGCCTGGGCATCGGGGTGTAGAGCTGGGTGTCAGTGTCCAAGCAAAGGATCGGTCAAGAGTCACTTCATTTTTAACAATTTACCAGACATTACGAAATTTGCTGGTGTTACCGACTCGCACGTCCAAATGGGAAAGTGTACCCCAAACAAAGCTGATATGGATTGCGGGCGACCTCCTCCACGGCGCCGTGTTGCATATATGCATGATGGCACTGATCCGAGCTAACAACACCTCCCCGGGGGGCGTCGCCGCGTCCCGGCGGGACCTCCGTAAGAAAGGCTTATACCTCAAGTAACTTCCCTGCGGTAGGGATTTGGATTTTCCGAGGGTTATTTTTATTTTAATTTATTGAAAAATAACCAGTTGTGCTATTAAAAATATGTCTCGATGCAAATTTAGACAGCGATCTTAACTTCGCTTACATATAATCCAGTCGCTTCATGTGGAGAAATGTCCTTGCTATTAAATTTTTCACGAAGATCATCGACCTCAAAATCTGTTGAATTGACCTCGTGTCTGAAAATAAATTTAACAGGAATTTTCATGGTTTATCAAGATTGGCCAAACTTGAAAAGGAATCTCCAACCTTGCCAGTACGAGTTACATTAGGGGGGTTCATTTACTGCTAAATTTACAAAAAACCTGCTGATTTTATGCTGCATCAGGAAAGTTCATAGAAGTTTTATGCATGGTGATCTAATTTTCTTTGGCTGTAAATTCTGGCCATTTCAATAAAATTTTTACCATCAGCAAAAATGCATTTGAAATCAGCAATCGCCAGACCCAAAGTGAAGGAAATGCGCACACATTGCCTTTCTAGGTACAAAGGGGCCCCTTTGTGCCTAACGAGGCAATTTCTACATGTTGCCTTTGTTTTTGGCCTGGTGAATTCCAATCAGCAGTAAATGAACCCCCCTATTGTCAATTGCACTCACCTTCACAAATGGGAAATTAAGTTGTTGAAGGCTTCCTGGTGCCGCATTCTTGTGCCTTGCACTTGCACCAAATGGCCCATAGTATCCAGAACTCCATCTGAAAAATAAATAACCAGCTTGGATCTTCTCAGGTATATGCCAAATTTTGCACTGTAGATAAATCTGCAATGTGTGAATATCCACTGATATTCAGAACCACTTTATGTTTATCCTCAAGGCTGATTTGATGTTTTTCAAAAATATGTGGAAGCATCATGATTGAAATTGGGGACATGGGACCTGGACCAAATGAGAGAGGACATTGATTTCTACCATACTTCCTTGAGGCTGAGGAATAGTTGGAAAGCAATAGGAGGTATTCAATTTTTAAAAAAGCTGCCAGCCATTGGCCAATCTGATACACCAGAAATGTGGAATTTAGGCACAAGTCCCTGCAGTGGCTTTGCTGCTGTAGTGTGACTTGTGTTAAGTTCAGCACTGATCAGTGGAGAGCCACAAAAATTAAGTGCATCAACTTCTTCTCTCCAGAAATAGGGGAGGCAGTGGTCCCTCCCACACATGAGTCCCTCAACTCATGGTATTTAGGGGTTTAGATATAAATGAGTCCCTCTCAAAAGTCTGGGGCCAAGTGAGACTGCAATTTTGAGAAAGAGAAAACATACTAAATACATAAGACAAAGTCAAGCAAATCCACTTCATGCAGAGATCAAAAGGTTCTTGAGCTAAAAAAAAAGGCATAAAAGATCCTGGGATTTCCAAAAATTTGTATATGCAAAGTGTGCAATTTCAATTCAAATTTGAACTAAATAAATAAAAACAAAAGGAGGTTCTTTATATTTATATTTATATTTATATTTATATTT
>LAVV01012271.1:3536-19989 GCA_001263375.1 Puccinia sorghi
TCCAAAGCGGTAGCTTTGTCTTGGCCCAATCTTGCCTCCCAGTGAAGAGTCTATATCGAGACTCTTACACTTTTTTTTTCTTGAACCTAAATCTTCCACCCCTTCCGACCTCACTGGTCGATGAACACTCGATCCAAGTCCGACCCACTCAATCCACCAACGGACCCAGAAGCGATAATCAAGGCTGCGAACGCCGCCCGCCGCAAAGCTAAAACCGACGCTCTACTGCGGCCAGAGTCTGTTTTCCCGGCTAACTCTGATTTAGCCACGCGATCGCTACTTCCCTCAAACTTTACTCTTAATCCTGAAAATCCTATCCCACAATCCCACGACCCCACATCTGACATGTCTGGCTCACACTCCCCCCAAGCTTCAGCTTCAGCCGGCCCGACCCAAACACCTACGACCGTTGATCCACTCGCCTTACATGAATACTTGAAGAGCGTTATTCAACTGCAACACCGCAGCATTGATCAGGCCAACGCGGATCGGTTGGAAGCGCGGGAGAATCGTCGATTGGACGCGGAGCGGATTGCGCGTTTAGAGGAGACTATACTGCTGTTATCAGTCAAACCGGAACCGAGCGGGGAGTCTCCTAAACCTGCACCATCGGACCGCATCGATCTCCAGAGGTTCCGGAACTCGGATGGGCCGATGTTTACAGGGCCGTTCCAAGCCGTTGAACCGTTCATCAGTTGGCTTCGAGGGGTCCAGATTTTTTTCGCGACGAAGGCGGTAACTCATGATGACGACAAGCTCCGCATTGTTGGAGGCTTGATCCGCGAGACGAACACCTTAGCCTTTTACGCCAGCGGTATCGATGAATTTATCGGGAAATCTTGGGCGAACTTCAAGGCGAAACTTCTCGCGTTCGCTCTCCCACCGCTGTGGAGGACCGACCTCCGCACTAAACTCAGGGATCTCCGCATGTCCCATTCTGAATCTTTCCTTGCATACAGCACGCGAGCAAGGACGCTGCAGAGCATGCTCAATTTTGACGAGCACACCACGTCCGACTTCACTCTCGCCGAATCCATGACCTTGGGGATGTCGGCCGATCTTCAAGCGGATGTCAACAACCATCAATTGCTCCTGGCCGACCCCTTTGACTTCAGCGTTTTCGAGAGCCGCGCCGGGGTTTTCTGGACCGGCATAATGAAACGGGCAGGGGGTCGCGCCAAGTCGTCTGCAGCACCTCAACCGTCCACCTCCCAGCGGGCCGGGAAGCCTAGTCGAGAAGAGACAATCTGGCGTGTCCAATCATACCTGGACTCCCAAGGCCTCTGCCATTTCTGCAGGAAGGCCTGCGGCAGTGCACATGGTGCGTGTACCGGACAACGAGACCGCTCGTTTCTGTCCATCCCCGATTCCTTCAAGCCCCCTCCGAAACCGGACAACTACAAGGCACCGGGAGCGCGTGGTTCAGTGGCAGCTGCGGGTAAACCTACACAACCTCCGGCTGGACGCCCATCAGGACGAGCAGCGACAGTGGCTGGGGTCACCGAGGAGGACCTTTTCCCTGCGATGGACGCGGCCTCAATCTCAGCGCTGGAGGCGCTCGATGAGGAACTACGCCTCTCAAATACTGAAAAGTATGTCATCCGTTCTGACCCTAGACGCATCGTCATACACCTCACTCACGCGAATCAGACACTGCGTGGGTTGATTGATACCGGGTCTGAATTGAATCTGATTTCGACTGCAGCTGCTGATCGAGCGGGCATGGCCATTCAGAGGTGTGACACACCCACGATTGTGAAACTGGCGCTGGATGATAATGCAACCCAGCCGATTGTATTGCGTCACTTTGTGACAGGAACGTTCTCTGACCCGAATTCGCCGCTCACTTTTGAAGAGGTCTCCCTCAAGGTGGGCGCAGTCAATGGCGACTACGATATGATCCTCGGGATCCCTTTCCTTTCAAAATTCCAACTCTCTGTTTCTATCTCTGATCAATCACTCGTCTGCGGTCATACTGGTTGTAAACTTTTTGATTACCGGCTTCACCAAGTAATTCAGCCTAAGTTACAGTCTTCCCCTTCCTTATGCGTGCTTTCTTCAGCTGAGCCAGAGTTTCCGTGTGAAGAGAGGGAGAAAGATATCCTTAATGAGTTCAGTGATTTGTTTCCGGCGGACATTCCGGCGGTTTCCGATGATCAGGGCAACGACGGCCCCTTCCAAGACGGCTCCTTTCCGGCAAAGTTGCAACTGAAGAGCTCGAAGGTCCGGCATAAGATAATTCTCACCGACCCGAATGCGGTTATAAATGAAAAGCAATACCCCTATCCGAGGAAGCATATGCAAGCTTGGAGAACTCTTTTAGACCAACATATCGCGGCGGGACGGATACGGCGGTCCTCTAGCCAATATGCTTCACCTAGCATGATCATTCCGAAGAAGGATCCCACCGCCCTGCCACGATGGGTCTGCGATTACCGGACCTTGAACAAATTTACGGTCAGGGACCGTTCGCCCCTTCCGAATGTTGATGAACTGGTTCGAATGGTCGCTTCCGGGAAGGTCTTCTCGATTCTTGACCAAACCAACGCTTTTTTTCAAACCAGAATGCGTGAAGATGATATTCCATTGACAGCGGTCAAAACTCCTTGGGGCCTGATGGAATGGGTGGTGATGCCAATGGGACTCACCAATGCACCCGCAACCCACCAAGCACGATTGGAAGAGGCCTTGGGTGAGCTGATCAACAACATTTGTGTTGTATATCTTGACGACATTGTCATTTTTTCTGATTCCTTTTTGGAACATGAAACCCATGTGCGACGAGTATTGGAACGCCTCAGGGCGGCCAACCTTTACTGCAGCCCGAAGAAGACGCTCCTGTTTCGAAAGAAGGTCAAATTTCTCGGGCATTGGATCTCTCAGGAGGGCGTGTGTGCGGATGAGAGCAAGGTGGCGGACATTCTGGATTGGCCAACTCCTCGATCTGCGAAGGCCGTGAAAAAGTTCCTGGGAACTGTTCAGTGGATGAAAAAGTTCATCTGGGGATTACAAAAGTACGTTGGCACTCTAACTCCCCTGACAAGTTCAAAGCTTAATCCCAAGGACTTTCGTTGGGGGGAGGCGGAGGAGTTAGCTTTCAATAACATCAAGAAAATCATGACGTCGCTCCCATGCCTCAAGAACATTGATTACGAATCCGATGACCCGCTCTGGCTTTTCACCGATGCAAGTGGCTCTGGTCTCGGGGCCGCCCTCTTTCAAGGCAAGGAATGGAAATCTGCCTTCCCCATTGCTTATGAATCTCACCTCATGACGCCGGCAGAGAAGAACTATCCCGTGCACGAGCAAGAACTGCTCGCAGTGATCCACGCCCTTCAGAAGTGGAAGATGTTATTGCTGGGCATGAAGATAAATGTTATGTCGGACCACCATTCCTTGACTCACTTGCTGAAACAGCGCAGTCTCAGCCGTAGACAGGCACGATGGACGGAAATTCTTGCTGACTTCGACCTCAATTTTGAATATGTCAAGGGAGAAGAAAATACGGTCGCAGATGCCCTGTCACGGAAGAATATTGTTGATGACGAACTGGACATCGGTGTGGCCGAAGTCTGCAGCGTCGCCGCACTCACAGAATTGGGGGCAACATTCTCGCCTTCTCTCAAAGCCAGCATCAGGGCGGGATACACTGAAGACAGTTTCTGCGTTGCACTTCGGAAAGTGCTACCGTTGAGGGATGACTGTGCTGAAATTGACGGTCTCCTCTTCGTCGATAGCCGATTAGTGGTCCCAGACTCCTCTAACCTCCGCGACAAGCTCACCGAAGAAGCCCATATCCGCCTCGGCCATCTTGGTTATCTGAAGACGATCACAGAACTTCGTCGTGACTTCTTCTGGCCCAGAATGAACAAGGATGTCGCTCGGTTTGTGCAAAGCTGTGCCACATGTCAGAAGACGAAGGCTCCGACCACATCCCCAGCGGGAAAAATGCTCACTCCATCGATGCCGAGGGCACCTCTTGCGGATTTGGCTATCGACTTTGTCGGGCCGCTCCCCAAATCAAACAATTACGACATGATCCTGACGTGCACGTGCCGTCTGTCGGGATTCACACGGATCTTACCAGTCGTGCAATCCGACACGGCAGAAAAAACGGCGTCTCGTTTGTTCAGTGGTTGGATGGCAACATTTGGGGCGCCGACCTCCATCATCAGTGACCGCGATAAGGCGTGGACCTCAAAGTTCTGGAAAGCTTTGATGGCACACTTAAACATTCGATTCCACATGTCTTCCGCATTCCACCCCCAAGCAGACGGCCGGAGCGAACGCACCAACAAGACGGTTGGCCAGATCCTCCGCTCTTTCACTGCCAAGCGACAGGGGAAATGGCTGGCCGCGCTGCCGGCAGCCGAATTTGCTATCAACTCTGCTATCAACGTCGCGACGGGAATCAGCCCGTTCGAATTAGTTTTTGGGCGTAAACCGGGACTGTTTCCTTCCATTGACAGTTCCCCCGACTCCCCACCTAACCTCAAGAGATGGCTGGATCAACGCGAGGGCTCTTGGGCAAACGCGCGTGATTCCCTTTGGCTGAGCAGAGTACGTCAAGCAATCCAGCACAACAGACACAACCGTCCACCCACACCACTCAAGGCCGGTGACTGGGCACTTCTCAACTCAGCGGACTGGCGGGGTCGAAAATCAGGAGTTGACAAGTTGAAGGAACGGTTTGAAGGTCCGTACCGGGTGGCCCGAGTCTTCAACCATGACCAGAACGTCGAGCTCGAGTTGCCAGAGGGTGATCGGAGACATCCGACCTTCCACACGTCAAAGGTGAAATTGTTCTATGCAAGGGAGGAGGAGGCGCCTGTGGATACTGCAGAAGTAAGTTCCTCCCACATTGTTGCACCGCCAAGGGGTTTCTACCCTCCATCGTCGTCATTGTATCAAGCATAACCTCGGCCACGCTGTGAGCACCAAGACACCGTTTTTCTCACCGCAGGCTTCACACCCTATGGCGATCCGGCGGCTTCGATCATCGACGGTCCTCCCCTTTTTCTTTTTCCTTCCCGTTCCTTTCCGTTCCTCTCTCTTCCGTCCTCTTTCTTCTCATTCTCTTCATTCAACCCTGCTCTCCCTTTCCCTTTCCTTCCCCATTTTTTTTCCTTTTTTCTATCTTTCCTTGTTTCTTTTAGGGGGGGAGACTGTGAAACCTCACTTCATGACCTTTCACAACAACTCAAATCAGCTCACATAATCACTTTCAACCATATTTAAGGATCCTCTCCCCACGTCCCTCCTAGCTCAGTAGAGACCCTGTTTTCCACTTCTACTGAGCTAGGTAAGCCTTCCTCTTCTTTGTCCTTTTTCCTCATTCTCTCTTCTTCTCTTTTCTCTTTCCTCCAACCCTGTTTGTACTCACAGTAGAGACCCTGTTTTCCACTTCTACTGAGCTAGCTCGAAATACTACTCACTCAGGTTCCAGAATCTTGTCTCTCCAAAGCGGTAGCTTTGTCTTGGCCCAATCTTGCCTCCCAGTGAAGAGTCTATATCGAGACTCTTACACTNTTTATAACCTGGACTCACCCGCGTCCCGGCTCCTTTCCTCACCGAGATTGGAGACCGGGATTCGACGTGTGTGAACTAATCAGCGACAGAGCTGTTTTGTCCAGGTTAGTCCCAACATCTGATGCAATCACACCAAGATTGGAGACCGGGATTCAATGCGTGTGAACTAATCAGTGACGGAGCTGTTTTGTCCAGTCTCCATTTCATCTGAGTTCTTATAGTGAGTGGTCGCAAGCGAGGTATAAAGGGCCAAGGAGTTGGTTTCTTGAATGAACCCATATTGAATTACAAGCAGCTGTGGCAAACCTAATCACCTCAAAATGTGGAGTAAACAATAGTTTTAGTTTTGACAGCAGCAACGTGTGTAAACCCTAACCTAGATGTTAATCATAAATAAACTTAGTTCCCTCCATTCGTATTTCTTATTCTCATCTCATTTGTTTTCACTCCGTGCTCAACTCAATCTCAATCAATCCTCCATCAACTCTGTACCCAGGTATGCCGTCTTGTATTTCACTTATTTTTTCATTTCATCCTTTTACTTCCATCTTATCTTCTTTCCATCTTCATCTCAGGTGTGCCTCCCTCCTCCCAAGTCTACCAGACTTTCTTGTTGTGTCCTCTAACAACAACCTGTTGTTATTCAAGTGATCCTGCTCTACACGGCCTGCTCAGCCAATAACCCACCCGCAATTTGAATCTTGTCCGTATCTAATTCAACACCTTTTGTCTAAAAGAAGACTACTAATACATTCATCCAGTTCAGAAAGGGTTCCACGGCGTTGAAAAGACCGGACTCGTTTATTAGCCTATAGGATAAGATGTGTCAGAGGTTATTAGTAGCAGTTTTCTGCAGGTTTTGTTCAATTTAAACTCACCAAGAAGGTCAATGAGATCAAACTCACGGATGGTGAGAGCCTTGCTTCTACAGGTGCATACTTCATGTGTTTTATCATCCAACGAGTCGGGAAATCTCCAGTTGTATGTGATTTGCATAAGTGAGTGTACGCGGGGAAGAGTGTCTCTAAAAGATTGGTCCAATTGTTGAACTGGTGTAATTGCTTCAGTTTTTGATAGAGTGAGCGGATTTGTGCTCATGTAGAATTTGATTCTTCTTCCATAACATGTTCAACATCTACCCAGTATGTAGGTCCGCTATATCCGCCTATATGAGCTGAGTAATCGTCAGCAAGATTGAGTTGGTTAATGCCGGGTGCCTGTGGGCGATTCTCTTGAGAACGACGAGCACTTTCAGCCATCAATAATGAGATTTCCTCCTCCGCTTCTCTCTTTTTCCTTAACCAATATTGTCTTTGAATTTGTGTCTCGCAGGCGGGTAAGCGGGAGGCGCGGTGGAATCAATGACTTTGGGATACCATATCTTCATTTATGGTGGGAAAGGCGGCGAGAAGGAGTGTTGATGTAAGAGTTAGGTCGATGCTTGAGGTGATGGTTGGTACCAGCGGTGTGTTGATATCTTGCGGCGTAGTGGGCGGCGCTGGCGCGGGAGTTGTGGTGTGACTGTGTGTTGGGGGCGAGCCGGGGGGTAAGGAGTGGTTCCGGCGGGGGGTCTGGCCAATGGTGTGTCAATATTTCCAAGTCCCCGGTTTGGTGGACCTACGAGGATGGGGAATTCAGGATATTTTTAATTCCCGCCCTGGCTTGCCATACAGTAAGCTTTTTTTTAAAGTGTAATTTGGCCTATGGCATTGCACACTATGAATCTAATGGATATCCTAACCAAACAAGATTTAAGAAAAAAGAAACGACCACCAGAGATAACAGTGACTAAATGGAAACAAACTAACCGACACGGCTTAGAGAAGAGAAAAGAAAACCAAAAGAAAAAGGGACAGAAAGAAAGAACAGCTCAGAAAAGATGGAGAACAATCCAAGCCAAAGACCGCCGGGAAACGGTTCGTCGATCTGAGATATTGAATCAAGGGTTCTGCCGCCTCTGGGAGGCGCAAGGTTGTGTGAAGTTGGTCCGGATGGAAGGGAATCTTGAGTCGTCGTAGCTCTCTTCAAAGCACCACACGATGTTTCCTGTGAGTCCCACAGAAGTTCATGAGATGCGGGACAGTGTCCCTACTGCCGCACAAAGGGCAAAGCGGGTCCGTTTGTCTGTGAATGCGGAAAAGAAAGTATTTCAGGGTGCAGTGGCCTGAGTGCAGTAGATTCAATTTAGAGCTATAAGCCCTCGGCAAAGAGGACGCTACAGGCCGTTTGGGCCTTAGTTACTGACTCACCAATGCGATGGCCTTCTTGAAATTGCCGTCTACCCGTAATAAAGGAGTATCCTCATTGGTGACTGCATCCTTAGCAAGGTGGTCGGCTCCCTCATTTCCCGCGATATCCCGGTGTCCCGGACACCACACCAGGGTGATCTTAATCTTTAGGGGGACGTCCCCGGCCTCCTCCTGAATCCATTGGAAAAGTTTTTGCCCGGGCTTGGGGGCCCTTGTCCGCGCGATTACACCTTTATTGTCGATCAATATGAAAATCTTTTGGACGTTCCCATCCATGATGTACGATTTGGCCAATCTTAGAGCGGCTAGAAGACCGGCCGCCTCGCTTTCATGGTTCGACAAAGTGGAGTTGTTGCCAATGGAGAGAGCAGCAAAGGTAGCCTTGTCGGGGCAATAGGCAGCCCCAGCTCCGCCTTTGTCTGGGAAAAAGGACCCGTCGCTGAAAAGGAGGAGCGAAGAAGGAGAAGAGCCGTGATCAAAGGTGAGGGACTTAACAGAAGCAATGGCATCCTCTTTGTTGAGGTTCTCATTCAGGTATTCAAAGCGATTCAACCCGATCACCCTTGTAGGGACCTCGATCATCTCCGGGTTCAAGGTCAGCGCCTTGTCCACCAGGTCAGCCGCTAAACTGGCTCGAGCCGCGTCCATGTGGCGTTTGTCCGAGGATGCTCTAATATTCAGAACCAAATTCCTAACCGTATTGTTGGGGCAGCGATTTACGATTTTTCTGTAAAAGAAAGCCAAGCTGGACTTAACAATAATATTCCATGCAGGAAGCATCGGTGATCGCTTCACCAGAAACTTGGATGCTGTCTTTCTGAAAGTCCCCAGGATGAAATTGCCCGCCAAGCGGTCAACCTTGGTCGCTAGAGTCTTGACCTTGCACTCGTTGGCCTTGGTGGCCCAGAGTGCAGCGCCATAGGAGATCCTAGGGTACAAGACACACCGAATCATTTTTAGTCTATCAGCTTCTTTTGGACCTGATTTAGAGTTCCCAAAGATAGACGGCTGAGCTAGGGTATTGGCCGCCTTCTCGCCCGTAAGCTTGAACGCCGCGTGGGAGGCTAATCTACCCATTTAGCTTACTCTGAGGGGGTGGAACAGGTGCTCAGTTGTGCCGCAGCGGTTTGGAAATGATTCCCCGGACTGAAAGTTCAACATTAGGGCCTAAGTATTTAAATAAATATTCCTTGATCCACATCGTAATGGTTCCCCTTGGCAACCAGACACAAACAAGACGGGGATGAAGAGACGATAACTATTCCTGATCATGATCAACACAACAATCCATGCGTGCATGTCTTGAGAGAATGGACACAATGGAGCGCACGAGCCTTGTGATAAGGGACGCCCCCCCCTGCAGAGGAACGGAACTGGAGGTGCGTGACATGATTTGTCGAGGTATTAGGTGCGCGAAAAATGAGACGGAAGATGACGCAAGGAGTGGCGAGGAAGGGGCGGACAGACGTAGGCCCCGTGTGACCAGTGGAAATTTGCAATGGTAGCGTCCAGCATCAAAAGGAGGGACATCATCGTCTTGGTGTAGTTGCCTATGTACACTTGCGAAATCTGATGGGGAAAGTAAATACTACTATGTATGTATGCGTCTTGTAAATGCCAAGGTATCAATTATTCGTAGAATTAAACATAGATTGATAGTGGGGAAAATGAGGCCAAAAATACGACTATTATATATGTCCGGACTGGACGGATTTTTCAAGCGGCAGGCGAGGACGAATTTGGAAAGATTTATGAGGATGTCTATGTGAGGGTGTTGTGTCGACCGCGGATACAAAAAAACAAGGCGATGAGGATTAGTTCAAGGCGACTACTGGCAAGACGGAAAAGAAAAGACAATGTGGGTGGAAAGTAAGAAAGGGATTCTGGGTGAGTGTTTCTTTTTGATCATCGATTCTTGATAAAGTCCGTTGCGATTTTAAGTTGTTCGAGTCCAATGAAGATAATGCTGTGGTGAAGAGTCCGGAGATGTCACGGGCCATAGTACATAGCGTCAATCATTTGGCCAAGTAATCTGCAAAGGTGGCAGGGGGGAAGGAAATGTACACTGTGTTGGGTCCCAGTCGTATGAAAGCAGGTGTCCATCCCCGGAATATCCACCCGACTCCTTCGTTCCTGAACGACTGTCGAATCACCTGAGGCACCGTGGCACTTCCAGGAATGGTATTCATGATCTAAGAGACAGAGAGCGACAAGAGGGTGAGAAGAGTTTAGAGAGTTGAGGTTTTTTGTTGAGAAAATGGACTGACACGAGATTTGACGACGTCAAAAGGCGAACAAATAGTCGTAGCTATGGCGCCCTGAGAGAGTGTTGATTTTGTCAAAGAAATCACCAGACCTTGGACTTTTTTTAGAACCAAGAAATTTAGGTTGCGCAGAACGAAACAGTGGGAAGAGGTAGGAAGGCTGGGGGAGAGAGATTTCATCGTTGGATTTAAAACTTACAGCCATTGAGCTCGCACAGAAATGCAGCCACAGTCCTTCGTGAAAGAACTTGGTGTTCAGTAGGCACCCCTTGATGCTGTCGTATCTGTTTTCAAGGAAAGAAGTCAAATTAATAAAAAGAGGAAGAGTCACATGAAATGGGAATATATTGGCTCACGTCGCCAACTGACTTGCGTTCATTAAGATTGATCGAGAAAGATTAGGGCCCAAGCCCCTTGTCAGACTGCCGAAACCTTCTTCTCTGATCATCCGAAAAAAAGCTTCAAAACTATTTCCACGGAGGAGTAAGTTATTTTGGTCCATGCAAGACCACACATAAAGAAAAAGAGGATAAGGTTAGATCTGTGTGTGTATTTGTTTTGTTGAATGCCCTGGTTTAGGTTTCAACAGCACCAACATAAGAGAATACATGGAAAGAATAACTGACCAATTCTTGTACCCTTTCCTTTCGTCGATAGGACGATTAATATCGCTGGTCATTCTGACGAGGATGACGTCGGCGGGATTCCCTGCCAAGCCACCAGCGGCGCCAGCGAGACTGGCAGCGATGGCGAGATGATGACAGGGCAGCTTGGTGGTGTCTGGGTTGCCACTATGTCTTGCCAGGGCCAGCTTCAAATCGTCGTAGACGCCAAATCGGGTCATTGAGTATGTCATCTGTCTCGCCAAGGAGGCCGATAGTCCTACGTAGGCGCCTTTCCACAGTCCCTCCAGTTGAACCGCGCTGATTAAGGTACGTAGCATTGAGCGTGTTGGACCTGTTTGCATTCGACTACAACAGAGGAATCCCCATCAATCTTCACGCTTCTTCATGCCCGAAGAAGCGATTCCATGTGGCAATTACACTTTGGCCACATCGAGTGGATGGGTACAGATCGCGGCCATAGACGCTGCCAGACCTGTAGCAGGTGATGGAAGAAATAAGTATCAGAGACCAGCTAAACCTGGGTAGAGATTTGAGAGCTGGGAACTGACCGCCTAGCCAAAAGGGATACGAATTTGTGGAATAGACAGTGAGGTTGGGCTTCCAGTCATCGTTTTTTCCCGGGAGACTTGGTGATGTTATAGACAATGATGGTTCTGGCATGAGTGGAATTGGCGTGAATAATTCGAAGTGCTCGCTCGGTAGGGGGGAATCGTGAGAGCTTGGATATGAGATGCTTGAGCGAGTGGTCGAAGGAGAAGGATATCCTGGAAGAAGATTCTTGGGAGGAGTGTTTGTTGTTGTCGGCCGTCGTGGAAACTTTCTGGGCTGAGTTTATTGCACCACTAAATTTTAGTTAAGGTTTATGTGACAGTCCCTCCCGGCTGTCCCCGGGGTGTCACAGCTGGCGCCCTCCGAGCCTCAGCCAGCCATCCCCGAGGACCAGTCCTCCCCACTAATGGACCCAACATCAATGTCCATGAAGCCTTCCCCGCCATGGTCTGCCGATTCTTGGAGACGGAAACCAATCGTACAAGCTATCAGTTATCCGCCAGAGACTCTTCCAAAGCTCGAGGATGTTAAAGCAAAGCTCAAAGTGCTGCCTGGCCTTGTCACACCGCATGAGGTTTGGGGCTTTTCTTTTGAAAAAAAAGGTGTTCTCTTCAGCCGTTGACGCTGATGAAGACTGGCTGCCCTGCTCAGATTCTGAAATTAAAGGAGCGCCTGAAGCTCGTCAGTCGGGGTGAAGCCTTTCTCTTGCACGGCGGCGACTGCGCGGAATTGTTCGAGTATTGTAACCATGAACATATCTCGGCGCGCGTCAAATTACTGTTGATGATGTCCTTGATCATCATCTGGGGTGCAAGGATACCCGTTGTCAGGGTGGGTCGGATAGCAGGACAGTTCGCCAAACCTCGCAGTCAACCAACCGAAATCATCGATGGGAAGGAGTACCCTAGCTTCCGGTGTGTCCATTAACTGCCAGAGGCTTGTATGGTTGATGATTCTAACCAGGTCCTTGGATGTTTTTTCTTCGCGCCACAAGTGGGGATATTGTCAATGGCTATGCACTATCTGAGCGGACTCCAGATCCAGAACGTCTTCTCTTGTGAGCATTCATTGCAAACTTGTCTCGGCTTGAGAAACTGGACTTCATCTGAAACATCTCTGCATGCTGGTTTTTCATACATATAGAGCCTACTTTCACTCTTCAGCAATCATCAACCACATTCGGGGGCTCTTAGGATCCGGCCTGGCCAATCTTCAGCAACCCTCCGCCTGGTCATTTGCTCATGTTAGATCGCCGAGCTTGCAGGCGAAATTCCAAGACATTGTTGAGCGTTTAGAGGACTCGCTGGATTTCATGAGGACCATTGGTGCCAATGCACAATCTGAAGGCACTTTGGGAATATTGGATACCGTGGAGATATGGACTAGCCATGAAGTAAGTGAGTTGATCATTGAAGAGTGAAAAAAAAAGAATTGACTGCTGATACTGGGAGACAATATTGCAGGCTCTTTTGTTAGAGTACGAGGAATCTTTAACGCGAACGATCCAGCCTGTGAGGTCCGTCCGAGCGCGAAAAATTGACTCCATGGCGGGGTTTGGTACAAGTTCAAAAGTAGCCATTCCCCTGAAGCCAACGACTAGTCCAAGTGAGGATCAGGACACGTGCCAGCAGACTCAATCTCCCAGCTATGATCTTTCGGCACATTTACTGTGGGTTGGTGAACGTACCAGACAGCTGGATCATGCTCATCTAGAGTTTCTTCGCGGGATATCGAACCCGATCGGGGTCAAGCTAGGGCCCAAGACGACGCCAGAAGACCTGATTGGAATCCTAGATATCCTCAATCCGAGCCATGAAGAGGGCAAGATCCTATTGATCTGTAGGTTTGGAGCAGATCATGTGGATAGATGCTTACCTGCTTGTATTAAGGCGGTTCGAGAATCCAAGCATAAAGGTTCGATTTTTTGCTGCGATCCGATGCATGGTAACACCAAGACTGCCGAAGGCTTGCCAGGGGTCAAGACTCGATATTTAAGTGTGTTATACCTTAGCTGTTGCGCAAGTGCGGTACTGATTAAAAAAATACAAAAGGTGATATGGTGACAGAAATATCGAAATCGATTCAGATTCATGCTGACAATGGCTCGAGGCTGGGCGGAGTGCACTTGGAGATGACGGGAGAGCTTGATTCAGATGGATACTCAGTTACGGAATGCCTGGGTGGAAGCATGAACCTGCAAGCCGAGCACTTGCGGCTGAACTACCAGGTAAGACTTGGGTTTCATGTATGTGTGGGTGTGTGTGTGGAGAATGATTGAGTTTTTTTTTCAAACTGGGGATGTTATGTTAGACGCATTGTGATCCTCGACTGAATTATGAGCAATCGTTGGATATTGCCTTTCTGATTGCCAACCAATTCCAAGGACTGCGAGAGAATCCGATCAGCAAGCAAGAGTCGATTCTCCCGGAGTTGAAGTCATTTACATAAACAGTTTTGCTCATGTGATGGCTGAATCGAGCTTAACAAATGTCTCTCTGGTGACAGGGGCTCTCAGGGTCTCTGACTCACAGAGAGAGGCTTAGGTCTAATACTGGAATTCTTGCCTGGATCTTGGCCAGGTTAGCCGCATAAAACACCATTGCTGCATTTAACCCCAATTTTCACCGAACCCCCGGACAGTTCCCTCCACCAAGGAGACCATCTTGTAGGACTGTTTCTTGTGGTCATTTTACCCTCTTCACATTCTGTTCAACTCACCAGAGCTGTTGTACCCATCTTCTCAAAGAACTTGTCTTCCTCCCCTCTCCCCAGTTAACCCTGTGGTAAGTATGGGAAGGAAAAGCTGTACAGATCTAATTTCTCACATCTTCCAACACCTGTATCTTGTTGAACACACATCATATATCAAGCTCTTACACCACAGAAATTGAGGGGAGAGGATAAAAAGTGCATAGGTGGCCTCGAAGGGCCAAATCAGGCCTTTGTTTTGATACAATGACAGCCCTGTAGGACTGCCAGAATGTGGGCCACTGGGCTGTCCAAATTAGGTACCACCAAAATGGCAACTCAGATGATTCACATTCACACCAAAAAAACAGTATTATTTTCAAGTTCCTCCTCACTTTAGTTGGCACAATGTAACAGGTGCTTCACCAGGCCCCTAGCAAGCCTGTCTAGAGGGGGGTGTTGGAAAAGGTACAGAAAAAATCATAAAATTGGCACAATGGTACCCTTTAAGAAAAAAGGTAAGAATTCACCATTTTTTTGCTGAAAGGGCACTCATGGAATCATGGTCTTCAGGTATGAAAAAAAAATGAATAACAATTGGCAGAAAACTATCAAAATCCAAAATATTTTTGGGGGTTTCTTTTTGGTTTTTTCAATTTTTTTTTTTTGGGTGGCTTAGTTAGTCAAATTTCTGTGGCAGCCTAGTCTGGAAGCTGGTATTTAGAGCATCTCCAGCAGAGATGGGATGCAACCCAACAGCCTTAGAAGGTTGGGGAATCATTTCAAAGGGCATTCACAGCCCTTTCACTCACTTCCCCACAGCAGACTGGGGATCAGGCTGGGGGTGGAAAGGCTTGGACCAGGCCACAAATACTCACAACCAACCATCAACAGAGTTATCTGTACCACCACTGCCAAAAACCACATCAAACTTTTGAACTTTATGGAGGACAATGACAACTATATCACCTTCCAGATAGGCAAACGGCTTCTCGCCTGCAAGCCTCTCCCTAGAGGTGGATCAACAGTTGGTCCCAACATTTAACCAAGGCCATCTCTAAAAACAGCTCATTGCAAGCTACTTGACCAATGAGCCAAAATACCTCCAGATGTTGTTTTGACACTAATATTGCATGTGGCAAGACCTATTTCTGTGGATACTCACTGCAGTGGTTGAAATCAAAAATTCCTTTGTCCAGAAAAGGATCACCGCAGGGGAGCTCAGATTTTACCCTCATTAGAGAATGGTGGTGGCTCTCAGAATGGTTGCTTATGGTGCCAGTGGTGATTCACTGGATGGATAAATAAGCAAAGGTAAATATTTTTCTAAATTCTACATATTTTTCTTATATTTAAACCTTTTTTTGACTGATCAATTGTCTTTTCTTTTCCTTTTGTGGGTTAATTCTTTTTTGTTAATTGCAGTTTATAGGTGAAAGCACTGTCCTAGAATTCCTCAAAAAATTCTGCCACAGGGTGGTGAACCTCTTTTTGGACAAATATCTCCGCAGCCCAACCAAAGCTGACCTTGCTTGACTCCTAGAAATTGGAAGAGAAATAGGCTTTCCTGGAATGCTTGGCTCCCTTGAATGTATGCATTGGACTGTGAATAATTTCCACAGCTTATCACTGCAAAAAATACTTGCTCAACTGCCTCCACTTGACATGCAGAAACTCCCAGGAAGATTCTGTTGTTACTACAACCTTTCTCCAAGAGTGATTCAACAGAGCTTTGATGTACAGTCACTGTGCATACTGGACAGTGACTTTGCCAAAATATCTACCTATGCAAACAGGTGGAGTTTGGATTTCAGCTTGTCAACTGCAGACAGTTGAGCAAGCTTTTATTTCAGTGTATGATTTTTAGTAATCTAGAAAGGAAAAGGGACTAGAAATCATCTTGGAATCTTTGGCATTGTGCAACACTTGAATCTGGCATGCATTTTTGGACTGGCACATTCAATGATTTCAACTTTCTCGATTATTCTCCTTGTTTCAGAAAAATTCCAGATGGTATTGCTCCTTCAGTCAAGTTCAAGATTAATGAAAAGGATTACACCATTTTCAGAATTATGCTCCTTGTGTGCCCGGTTGTGTGTTGGTTGTAAGTGCACAAGTTTAGCCTGATTTTTTTTGAGGTCCTAAGTTCAGTTGATATTCTCTGCAATTCAACTACAACTCTTTTGTAACTTGGTTGAAACTTGTCTTTATTTCATGTTGAAAGAATATCAAACCCTCCACGAAGATAATAAAATCCCTTGGCTATGATGCAATCAGAGTGCATTGAGGAATAGCCAAGTGGAGAATTGAGTTTGATCATGTAAAGCATAATGTGATTCTGCACTGAAAATTGTGATGAGGGCTGTGAAGCTTCCTTGGCCACATAACGTGGTAAATCATGGTGACAAGATTTCAGATGCGATCAGAGGGGTTTCCTCTCTGTCATTTAAGAAAAAAAAAAATGCAAAAACTCAAAACAGCCTTGGAAGATTTGAAGACAGTCTTGGGGGAGAGTGGCATCAGGATTGGCTCATCTTCCAAGGAGGGA